>JAOEHI010053188.1:0-15561 GCA_025447815.1 Percopsis transmontana | reverse complement strand
CTCTCTCTCTCTCTCTCTCTCTCTCTCTCTCTCTCTCTCTCTCTCTCTCTCTCTCTCTCTCTCTCTTCCCTCCCCCTCATGAATGGAGCAAACTGATCCTTGGCTTCTTGACTTTGTGGTGGGGAAAGGTAGCAGGTGATTGGTTATTGAGCCCCAGTGACACAGATCTGTGGAGTCAGGAAAACAGTGTTCTAGGAGGCAGCTTCATATAATTACCTCATTTCAGCTCCACTGCAGCACAGAGCAAAGGAAGGGGGAGAGAGGGAAAAAAATTAGACTCATTGGAAGAGAGGAAGAGAGAGGAGAGGCTCATTGTTTCCCAGCTGACACTCGGCGTGCTGTCTGATGCACGTTTCTATGTTTCTTACAAAATCCCAGATTTTGTTGCCATGCTGTGCACTCAGCCGTACATAGGCTACAGAGCTTGTCCAAATTCACAACTCTGCTTGGATACGAATAGGGGGGTAAGTTGTACTTTGAAATGGATTAATCAGTTTAAGTGTTTCATGTCTGAACATGGTGTATTCTCTCCACTCAGGGCTCCAATGCAACTCGTAGATGCATAGTTTTTGTAGGGATCTTCTACTGCCTCACATGCATGCTTCAATGACTTTAATAATTATATTTATACTATGTACTCTGTAAAGTAAATACCATCCTTAGGTAGTGTGTGATGTGTACTATACACGAATACGATAATACTTTATTGTTATGATTGTTCGCACCTATGTTTTTGCGTCAGGTAATTAAAGTTTACAATGAAGACAACAGCAGTAGAGCAGTAGAGGTTCCCAGTGACATCACTGCGCGGGACATATGCCAACTGTTTGTCTTGAAGAACCATTGCATCGATGACCACAGCTGGACTCTTTTCGAGCATCTTTCTCATCTTGGCATCGGTAAGTTTTTAATTTAGCCACTATGTTACACGATCCCTGGCACGGTGTATATGAGTGTTCACCCCAGAGCAGATGTCTGAGGGGCACAAGAATACAGGTGGTGACACTGCGAACCCCTTCTCTCCAAGTGCATTTCCCCCACTCATCCTGCATTGTATTTGAAAACATAAACTGTGAGCTTGGAAGGCCATTTGGGGTTCTGGAGGGCGCAATAAAAAAACACAGTCAAGGTCCCTTTAAAGACTTGTACTCTAGTAACAGAAAGATAAGGCCTAAATTTATGCATATACCTCATTGTAACTTAAATGTCGTAACTTAAAACATTGTAGGGTTTGTTGGGTGTGGGGGTAGACCCAAATGCATTGAGACCCAAGGCACTGTCCTCGGGATCATGTGTCGAATACTAAACCAACCCAATCTTTTTTAAGGAATTCTTAAATCTGTAGGCTGTGACGTACAAATCTACCATGCATACTGTGCCATAGGTGTACAATGGAAATTTCTTAGCAAAGTTCACACCGTAACCTAACTCTATACTAACATTCAAATAATTCCCCCAGGCTTTGGTTAAACATTGAAGTACTGTTAATAATCAAGCCAGAAGTCCTTAGCTAATATTTGTAATATTTTATCAAGTCTGATGCAGAGAAAGCACTGCGTTTATCTGCACTAAAGTCATTGCACTGCACTGTGCTTCAGCCAGTGTGTGCCTTAGTCTATTAGCCCTTCTCTCTAATGCTTTTAAATAATTTGGTATCTTCAGTGGCCACAAATAGTACTCCTTGCCAATTAGGCTTCATGTGTTGCAGTCAGCCAGGATAATTGTTAATTGATTATTATCTCTCCTGCTATCACCAGAGAGAACCATTGAAGACCATGAGTCTGTTATGGAGGTACTGTCACGCTGGGGAATGGACACAGACAGCCGTCTGTATTTCAGAAAGAACTATGCTAAATATGAGTTCTTCAAGAAACCCCTGGTGAGTCCGTAAAAGGTCTTTAGTGAATGACGTCTCTGTGCCCTGAAGGTCGTGTGTTGAAATCACTAAGCTAATTTAGGAGCACTGTTTTTGTACGGACACATTCTGTCTGATGGACCAATTCTATTGCTATGAACCCGTCTCCAGTGTGTGGTAAAAACCCATATGGCTTTCCTATTTGTAGGAGTTTTTCCCAGACCACATGGTGTCCATATCCAGTGAAACCAACGGGATGATGAATCATTCTCACCTTATTCAGGTATGATCTTTTTATTCACAATTTTAATATTTGGTCAATTGAAACGGCAATTATAAAGCTCTGAATTTTATCTCAATACTATTTTTGTCTAATATTATATTGTGACTCTATTTATGTGTCCCTGACAGACCTTTTTAAACTCCAGTACTTGTCCAGAGGTCCATGGGTACCTCCATGCTAAAGAGCAAGGCAGGAAATCGTGGAAGAAGTTCTACTTTGTCTTGAGGAGGTCAGGGCTCTATTTCTCCAATAAGGGAACTTCTAAGGTCAGTGAAAAACACTGGGTGGTCTACCTATAATTATCACTCATTCATATCCATAAGTAGCCCTAAATCATGGCGGTTTTATGGTCCAAATTATTTACTGAAATGCGATGGCACTACATACATACAGTACATACGTACATATCATTCATGTTGCGGATGTCATATGAAACCCAACTAACCACACATCTAATGTTGTTTTGTTTGCTTTATCATTGATTCAAGAAGTGATTCTAGCTCACAATATCTCTTTGTAGAGCAGGCAGGGTCATTACAGTAGTTCATCCTATGTAAATGCCTCAGTCGGTTGTGAAAGGAGAGTGCAGCAACAGGTTGAACTAGATTTTCCTTAGGTCAGCTGGCATGGAAGCCAGGCAGAAACCAAGCTCTGCACCGCTGACAGGTAAAGCTTATACTGTACCTAGGCATTAGCCATGCCAAAATAACGACTTTTCAACTGCTTTCCTTTCCTCACAACAGAGGAGCTTTTGTTTCAGAACACAGGAAGGCTTTGGTGTGGAGTCTAATTTTATTCTCGTTGGGTTACAATTCACCTGTGTTGGTCAGACACTTTGCTAGTTGGTCGGCCTAAAGTCTTAACTAGTGTACCTTCATAGGAGGAAATGGAAGCTTAGTGCCACATAAAGGCTTAACAATGGGAGCCTTGTTCACCTCTATCTTTGGTGTTTGTCCATACTGTCTCAACAAAGACCCTATCATTGTCTAATGTAATTTTGGTCTGCACAGTTTTCTAATCATAGGCTAACCACACCCGCAATGTTACTGATAAGATTGTAGAATGTAGTGTGCAAACCTCTGCCTTTTTAATGGCCCTTTCCACTAGATGTTTCATATTTTGAACGCAGAACAATGAATGGGAAGCACAGTTGGACTGTAATAGCGATGACATTTGCAGGTTTTTTTTTTTTTTTTGATCACAACAATCGCAGGCAATCGCTGTCTTTTTCTGTTCTTATCTTTTGTGCCAGTGTTCAAATGTCTGTGCAAAATTGAAAATGTGTGGTTATTTCGCTGCAGTGTAAATTGACATTCCCGTCTTGGCCAGAACAGCCAAACAAACAAACACTCACGGTGCCTGGCCTTTAGAGGAGGCCCTCAGATTATACGTACAGTATTTACTCTGCATTTGCTTGGAGACACTCACTTGCACACACACGCACACCACACACACACGCATGTATGTACAGGATGTAGAGTCAGAAGGAATGCTACAGGAGGTGACATGCAGAGGCACAGATTGAATGTGGCGTGAAGGGGCAGATCATATCTACATGATGTGTTTCATTGTTTTATAGGAACCAAGGCATCTGCAGATCATTGCCGAGTTTAGTGACAGTGATATCTACACGCTGTTATCGGCCAACAAATTACACGGAGCGCCCACAGACTTTGGCTTTTGTGTAAAGGTAAATTAGACTTTGAAGTGTTGTAATACAATGTCTTTTTTTTATTGAGAATTCTTTAGTAGAGGTAAGCCAATATGCCAGTTCAGTAACCGTCTCCAGTGTGTTGAACTAACTCCTGCTTCGTCCTTATCGCAATCTTTGTCCAGTCAGCTAAGTGTAGTTCAGCTCGGGACCTGAAGCTGCTCTGTGCGGACGATGAGCAGACCAGGACGTGCTGGGTCACCGCCATACGCCTGTTGAAGGTTGGCTGGCTCTTCACTCCTAACACACTGTGGAGTGGAGTAAAATGCTGATTCATGTATAGAAGTTTAAACCTGGGCGGGGTGTGGAGGCATAAGCTATGAGTTGTCGTTACTTTCACTACCACATAAGGACTAAAAGGAACTTCACTTACAAGTTAATATTTGAACATTATTTAGGATTTGAATTTAAAATGCTGCTGTTTTGTGTTTCAGTATGGAATGCAACTGTACCAAAACTTTATTCAGCCACACCAGAAACAGAAAACCTCACCGATGGTAGGTTAAAGGTCATTTAACACCTTAACCAAAGCATAATTGTGTTAATATGCTGTTGGTACTAAATATGTATTTGATAATAGGCCTACAGTATATTCTGGTATTCTAGTAATGTAACAGGGTGGGACAAATGAGACACAGTCTATACATTGATCCTGGACTCAGATCCCAAAATAGGGTCAGTCTTAAATGGGAGTATTCTGTATGAGTGACCACAGTCTATTTATGGGTGTCAGACGTGTTCTTGAAACCTATGCTTTCTAAAAATAACCCCCATCAGCTGCTCTCAGACTTAACAACTCATCACCTCTCCTCTGCTGACAGAGGGGCACATTCAGAGAGCAGCCAAACGCTGTTTTATGATACAAAGGCTGGGCTGACTTAACTAAAGACTTACAGGTGTATACCACGTAGGACCTTGTCTTAAAATCTGGCCTCTGCACTGGACTGTGGTGATCTCGGTATCAGATGGCAGACACTTTATACAGACCTAGTAAAGTAAACAGGCCACACACTAGCGGAAGTGATGTGTTTTGAATGCTGTTGACCAATGTGCGCGGCATCTTTCATCTAATCATCAGCGTAGGCATCTTTACATCATCTGAGAATAAGAGAAAATGGAATGTCTCTAAACACTAATAATATGGATACTGTGCTTAGCAGGAGTTAGAGGGACAATTTAAAGGCTTCCGGAATTGTCTTGTGTGTGCAGCCACTCACTACTTACACACAGCTCACAGCCTACAGGGCCACAATCCATGTTGCAGTATCTGCCCACTTGTCATTCTTTTTCATCCCACCGTAATCCCCTTTTAATGGAGGACATTCTGCTGAGATTCATGTAAACATGATGTATGTAGAGTCACATTGCTCAGACACTAGATGGCAGTACAATAACATGCCAGACGGAGAGTCAGTCTGTTGCTTGCACACAAAAAGAGAAACCTGTGGCAATTCTGTAGTGAACATAAGGAAAAATTACCATTACATATATGTACATGTAAAATGTGTCATCGATAACTACTGTAAATCATAATTGAGATAATAAAAAATACACAAAAATAACACAAACACTTCAGGTTACATTGACTGTGTCGTTTCAGAGGAGCATCTCAGAGAACTCTCTGGTGGCCATAGACTTTTCCGGACAGAAGACCAGGGTGATTGAGAACCCAACTGAGGCCCTCTCTGTTGCAGTGGAAGAGGGCCTGTCATGGAGGGTAGGTCTGGGGTACTCGGCTGCTGCTAACACTTCTCTATAAATAATATAAAAGAAGAGTATTGCCTTTGTGGTTCAAAGCAAATGTTGCTTTTATTTTAAAACTAAAAGAGTGCATTGCATGTCCCTCCCTCCCTCACTTGAGCGCTGAGTGGGTGGCACTCCTCTCTACTCCCCCCCGGGCTCAAATCTATTATCTACCCTCCCCCTACGCAGTTGTGTTTTAAACATAAGCTGTAAACTAAGGAGAACATTTGGGAGATCTGGGGGCACTATAATGCAAAGGTGTGTGCCTTTTAAAGTAAATGTACAGTATTATTTTCATCTGCAGTGGGCTTATGCTAGAGTTTAAATCAGCGCATACAAAAAACCTTGCAAGCACACTGTAAAGCTGCATCAGTCCTTTAATAGGCCAGAATGTTCCTCCTGAGTTGTAAACATCTCATAAGGTATAATAATGTTTGCTCTCTTTCCTTCAGAGGAAAAGCTGCCATCGTTTGAGCTCCCACGGGAGTCCCTCCACGTCGCAGAGCATGTCAAACATAGGTTTGTGGGGCCATTATTACTGATTTGCTGGCTGTTACCACCAGCCTGATGAAAGTGACATGTTGTGTGTACGTCTGTTGCAGCGCTGCATTTGGCCCAGCCCTGGTTCCACAGCAAACTGTCTCGGGATGAGGCTCAGCGCATAATCACTCAGCAGGGTCTTGTTGATGGGTGAGCATCTGACACTGTTCATTTGTGATGCTGAAGACATGAAAAACTGACTTTAATAATAGTGACAACGCATCCTGCAGAAATTATTCTGTGGTTCTGCCTCAGGTAGTTTGAAAGAAACACTTGCATTGTTATATGTATTATTCTAGTATACTGTACTAGAACATTTGTTCTGTTCATTTATATTACAATTACAATTATGTAATTTAGCAGACGCTTTCATCCAAAGCAACTTACAATGACATGATGCTATTACATGGAGCAGATAGGGGTTAGGCATCTTGCTCAAGGATGCTTACAGGTAGGCCAACTGTCCTGTCCCATAATAATTGTTAAAGAAAAGAAAGCGGTTGCCAAGGTTGCCTTATGTCTGGTGCTGTTAAGCCTTTTAGCAGTGTGTAGCTAATGTCTTTGTCAACTATATCTTCAAAATACATCCAGAATATCCAGTACTATTTAATCCAAAAATAACCTGTATTATCCTTCAGAATTAACGTTTTTCTTTCAGAGTGTTTCTTCTGAGGGACAGCCAAAGCAACCCTAAGACATTTGTATTGTCACTGTGCCACATGCAAAGAATCAAACACTTTCAGATCTTACCTGTGAGTATAACCCACTGCTTTGCTGCGTTACCATAGATATAGTATGTACCATATACATAGCATATTGAACTGGGACCCTTTACATTTGGTGTCTTGCTATTGTGTGTGTTGTGCTGTAGGTAGATGATGAAGGGGAGTTGTTCTACAGCCTGGACGATGGTCATACGCGGTTCACTGACCTAATCCAACTGGTGGAGTTTTACCAGCTCAACCGCGGGGTGCTGCCCTATAAGCTCAAACATCACTGTGCCCGGATCACCCTATGAACCAAAGCCTCAAGACACCCAGGGGCCCACAAGCACCTTCAACTACAGGGCCTGTCTGGACAAGCACTCCTTGTGCCTTTTAAGTAGGATGCACACAAACTAGCCATGACCCTAAAAGGAACCACTGCATCACCCAACAGTAATTAATTTTCATTGTTTAATTTTAAAGAGGCTTTTGTTTCGTATTATACAACAATAGCGGAAACTAGAAATGCAGTTAATAATACACATTATAATTGACCATGGGTGGAACTGTTTGTACTGTACTGGAATCTTGGTGGAAACGATTAATTTACACAGACCCATGTGAAGTCCAGAATGTTCTGTGTGTGTGTGTGTGTGTGTGTGTATATAAATATATATATATATATATATATACACACAGTATATACTGTATACATATTCAAAAGGTGAACACTTTCCTTACAATGCTCATGAATTTTCTACCATCTGAATGAGAATCCTTTTTCGTGGCCAACGAATTATACAGTTTCCATTAATGGCATTTCAATAGAGTGTCTGTTGTGGTATGCGTAGCTGTGAGGCTGCTCTGCCGTTGGCTTGGATGGACAAGAGCATTATTGTTTGTATGAAACTACGTCATGCTGGAAACTAAACTGTAAAGCGGCCCTGTTTATTATTTGGGTAAAGCTAAGCTATCTTGCTTTTTACTGACTTTGTATCTCTGAGTATTCAGGTATTTTTTTAAAGAAAATTATTGTTGTCTTTTCTATTTGAGAGATGCTGCGATGAGCTTTGAGTGATTGTCACTGTGCATACCCAAAGAAACTGAGACTGCTGTGTAACGAGAAACAGAGAGAGAGAAAGAACTTGCACACGGCCTCACTAGCTTGCACTGTTCAGAAACATTACTAACTAATTACTGTATATGCATTACTTATATATCATTACCATGGGGGAAGTGATATTTAAGTGATATATATTTGGCTAATTTCAGATTTAAACAATAACATGTACAATGACAATTAATTATGACTTTGATTGATTTTGACTATTACTGAAATCATTGTATATTGAAATTAGTATTTTATAGTATATTTTCCAGGATTCAGGTATAATGACCAACACCTGGTTGAGTACATTGTACATTGATGTTTTTAGCACTACCGTGGACAGACGTTGTGACATGTTGCTTTATTTTTTAAATAGCGAGAATGCGTCAGCTTTTACAAATAAGATATACTGAAAAACCCTAGCATATATGAACAGGAGAACAATTACCAAGATTTGAGTTTTGTTAACTTCGGTTAGCGGGAGGAGGGAGAACGGTGCATTGAACAATGAATGTCTGGAATGCAATGTTTTATGAAGAAGAAAAAATCAAGTCTGTTTGCACTGTATGATTTTTTTTTAAATTGTTACATTAAAATAAGCTGCAAGGTGAAAACAACAATATATATCAATTCATAAAAGCAAAACATTTTTGTAATCGCTGATATGTTAATTGCATTGATTTTACTAATATTACACAACTATCACATATTGTCATATCAGTCATGTATTAATTGCCGTACAGTATTATTATAGACGTGCAAACTGTTTGCTTCCTTGAAAGGATATTTACATTTTATCTTTTTTTTTTAAACATAAATCACAGTACACATTTTGTAGCTTATCCCATACAGCCTTCCTCCTGTTTTTGTCACATGTTGTGATGTAGCTTGCCAAAGATAGTAAATATCTTTGGAATAAAACCTACTGACTTCATATTAGTATAGTGGCAAATGTTATTTATTGATTTAAATAACTAATGTTACGTTTATAGGGTAATATGGTTACCACTAGATGGCAGTAAAAGCCTTCAGGTTCGGCAGCACAAGTTGTTTGAGATTTGAATCACAACGGGTACTGGTCAACAAAATAATAATAATTAAAAACATGGTTTATGTAACAAAACATTATCAGTCATTATTAATGAAAAATTGTATGTAAACAACTTTTTCTATTGGCACAAACAACTTATTAGTTCATAGCCTATGATTCTATCGAATTAAACCCCTCTCAATTCTATTGATGTATATATCGATAGTACCACGCAAGTAATGAATCTGACATAGTGACGTTTGGTTTTTATTTACAGCAGACTTTTAGAGCTGTCTGGGCCTTTAGAGGGGAATTTCAATATGTGACTTTGGCACGTGAATGTATTGTGATTATTTACATTGCAATTGGCAGAATGTTCTGCTGAAGGTATCTGTTTAACATTTAGGCCTACTTCATTATCAGACAAATCTACTTTGAAACAGTGCTAACATCCACGGGGAATGTGTACATACTAAGAACCCTTAAATGCCCCCTTGTTTGCGAGGTCCTGTGCTAAACATTGTGTGGATGTATTCTTGCCATTGATCGGTGTCTGGCTGCAGGGAAGGAGATGGTAGCTGGGAGAGAGTGTGCTTCCTTTAATGAATTCATCCAGTTCCATCCAGTCCAAACGGCCTGTGGATACAGTATTTCTCCCCTCTTGGACAACCACCATTGAGCGTTACATTTCTCAGTCTTTTAGAACAGCTTCTGTATCGTTTTTTTGTTCTGCTGTAACCAGTTGAGAACCTAGCTGCGTGCTCTGTGCTTCATGTGCACAGATACAGTAGCATTTTGGCTGAATATGTCCCAGATAGTTGAATCAGTGAGGCTATGGTTTGTTTAGGGCATGTGTAGGTTACAGGCTACCAACCTCCCTCAGGAAAACCCAGGATTTCTGAGCAGCTGAAGCCCAGCAGCTCTCTACTGTTTGTCTGCGACTGCTGCCTGAAGGAAACTGCACAGATCGTAGGGAATCGTGTCAAATATATCTTTCAAATATACTTTTAAAACATGTCAACAGGACATAGAGAGATAATGGATAAAATACGCTGTATGAACGTGTGGCAAAATATGTTACAGCAATGTTTCCCAAAAATATTTTTGTAAAAATAGAGCAATATTGATAATATTATTCAAGTGTAAAAATACTAAATAGTTTTTCGGTTTCTGTTTTAGTAGCCTAATAAGAATATGTAAATGTATATTAAGTTTTACAATCTCTAGGCTGTAGATAATATACAGTATGTTGTAAATCTATTATATAGGTCTTGGTGTTCAACAGGTAGTCCAATACTGTTACTGATACATTTTATATTCACTGATACACTGAAGGCACATATTTTGGACAGGACTTAAAACAGAAGTGGCAACAAATCCTTGTACAAGAACAATAACAAACTTGTGAACTTAGTCATAGTTTAAAACACATAACACCAGAGATAATAGACGGCTATATAGTAAATGCTTTTAGTGCTTCAAATGACCACAACATTTATTGGTAAAGGTACTTTTCCTGGTACTTTGAGTATTTTTGTAATGTATTGTGCCTCAGCTAATTGCTGATACAGTGCAGGCTCTTTGGTCTCCTTTGTAATCCCTGATATATTTTTCTAAGGGGCCTTAGAATTCACAAACGGCAAGTGCCAAGCTTCGTTAATTACGAGAATAACACATGTACTCGTCAAATAATGGATGTGGTTTGCAATTTCAAGTTTTGATAATCAATTACTGGCGGTAATTCACAGGAGAGTCATTAAACCTCAAAAGGCGAGACACATGCAATGTAGTCTTTTCCAAAGGCCTATTTTTAAACACATAAGGGAGCAAGGTGCTTTAATCCTATGCATTTTGTTGGCTTATTACAATGTAAAGTAGTTCAATTAAACGTAGGCCATTCAGCTTGTGAAATGACTATTTAAGACCGTGGGTGATGAATACAATGGTCACATTAAAGCTAACTCCTGCAGGAATAGTAAAGGACAAGAGCATAAAGATGGCCAGTTATAACTTTGTAGACACTGATTTGATCTATAACCCAACACTAACTTGCTGGTGAGACCCTAGCACTATGTATGTGTAGGAGGTTTTAATATACTGTATTTATTTGTGTTTAGCTGGTCTGCTTGCATAGTAAACGGGTGAAAGAAGTACTATTTTGTAGAAGTATTTTTAAGTTCCTTTCTTTTCTCCAACAGCAGGACTCCTATATATTGTCTTTTCGGTCCACCGTGAAGGCAGTAAACATAACAGAGGGTATTCTTGACCTTGGGAAATTAACATGGGAGGACTGGCTTTGTAAGGAGGGAACCCTGCGAGAGGCCACAGCCCCTCCTAATCCCCACTTGAAAGGCATATCTTTACTGCTCAAAGGACATAGAGACATCCCAGCAGGCCAAGTGTATGGTATCAAGTGACGTGTGAATAATGGTGGTACACAAACAGAAGCAAAAAATTGACACCATAAACATCGTTTTAGGAAGGTTACATCACTAAGCCTTCACATGGATGTGCAGCAATATCACAAGAAAACAGTGTGGGTAAAATTATTAACCCAAATTTCTATTTAGTCGCCCAGTGATCTAGTAATGTCGTAACTAACTAAAAACACCTGAGCAGAGTTGGTATTTTTGTGAACAGTATCCCTCCTTCACTTTCTACTCTACTTGAGACTTGCCTCTCTCTGGATCTTCAGCCTCATTGCCCCATGAACTGGATAGCTTCTCTCTGTGAGGTATATGGATTTGGCGAGAATGTGTGTGTGCGAGAGTTAGAAAAGGTTACGAATGGAGTGTGCTCCAGCCCCAGTACAGATGAACACACAGTGATTGTGAAGTGCAGCGCTCTGTGTGGCTGGCCCCCCAGCTGAGGAACATTAAGGCACTCCTCCATGTAAAAACCTGCCCACTTCCACCGCAAACACTGGAGTCTGGCAAACGGGCAGCTGCCCAGCGGGGTGAGGCTCTCTCTGGAAGGCAGCCGGTGAGCTGTGGAAAGCAGGGAGACACAAACTGCAGTGATGGACTGATGTTTTAGGTGATCAAAGCGATGGGTAAGAAAGGGAAACGACAGGGGTAAAAACGGGAGGGGGTCTCGAAAGAGGAAAAACACTTTTTTTCCCCTTTTACTTTAAAGGTAGGAGAGATGTTTGACAGTGCAAAATGCTTGGGTATACACGCTGTGAGCACGAGTTTGTGAACCTGTTAGAATTACCCGGATTCCTGCAACAAATGTTCACAAAACAGTGGAACACCCCCTGATGAAACACAAAGTATTGAACACATTGTTTAAACAGCCCAAGTGTATGAACCTCTGGGATCATGACTCCTAATAAAGGGGGTCTTTGGAGTTAGGCGTTCCAGTTGATAATGATATTGGGGTGTTTCAGGAGTTACAAATATTGTAAAGAAAGAAAAAAAAATAGAAAGAAAACATTTTTTTTTGGTATTAATAATTTGATAAAAATAAACTAATACAGCAAACTCTTTAGACTCAACTTCTCAACAATTTTTTCTAGCATCTGTATATTATTGTGCGCTGTATTTAAAAAAACTAGGTCTAAACTCCCAGATGCATTTTCCGGCATTCCCTATCATTCATAAGCCTATAAGAAGATGGGACAAACTTAAAAAAAAAAAAAAAGCTCACATAATATATATCATGGGACAGGGCGCCTCAGTACAGAACTTAAAATGATATATCTACCATACATTGTAGGTCAAAATGTTCATAGTGGCACATATATATATACCATATCTGCATGTGCACAGGAACATGCACTAATGTCCTGAATTAATTTGCATGCCTTTTAAAAGAAGGGAATAAACTCCTGAACTGTTTGGTAAAAGCTGCAGAAGCACCAGGAAGTGGTCTATTTCTCGCAACGCGGTGGAGTAGAAGCAGAGGAGCATATGTTAGGATTTGAATAGTCAATCAATGAATAACCCAGAGCGGTGTTTTCTTGGACAGATTGGCAGGCATTGGGTGGTAGTTTTTTCTGTGTGAGTGAAGGAGGAGGGGATGTGGGGTGAGGGGTTATCCCTCCCCAAAGTATAAGGCAGTAGTCCAAAATATTTGCAACGCTAGGAGGTGTTTAAAAAAAAAAGATTCG
This sequence comes from Percopsis transmontana, assembly GCA_025447815.1. Lineage (NCBI taxonomy): Eukaryota > Metazoa > Chordata > Actinopteri > Percopsiformes > Percopsidae > Percopsis > Percopsis transmontana. Next base: position 2,476 of record JAOEHI010053188.1, on the reverse strand, counting down.
AAAGAAAAAAATAATATAATTCAATACCACATTGACCTTTCACTGGGCATTTCTGAACGGGTTCCCTTATCTCTTTCAGGGTCAGGGGAGATCTTTATCTTTTTTTTTATCATATAACAGAATCTAAATCAGATTATTTCCTTTGCTGCAAGATTTACCTTGATGTCTTCATTACATACACATACTACTGTACACTATCATTTTCCATATGATTCAGATTCTACTTCAGTTCCAAAAATGATAACAAAACAAAAACATCTTATTAGATGATTAAAAATATATATCTCACTGTTCAATCTAATTCTAGGTAATAAGGTAGACCAAATACAAATGTAGTCTTTCACGCTTGGCAGCACAATGCCACGGCACAGGTCTTGCCAGTGTGGCGGAACATGTCTGTTTCTTGTCTGTGTGTCTGTTTCCGCTGGCTCACCCCATCACTGTAATGACACAAGGGGTTGGCTAATTGGACAATCTGTCCATAGGTGCAAATTCTGTTTATGTAGTGACGCCTCATTGGGGCCCCACACAGTGTATCCTGAAAAGAAATTGACAGCAAAAAAGCACATATAAAAATTTTTATTTTAGAATTTTAAAACTTAATTGTCTAAAATTCTAAAAGAAAAAAATGTGTGTGTGCTTGGGACCCTGTGTGGCACCCCAATATGCCTACTGTATCATTTTCTCGAGGGTTGACAAAAGAAAAGTGTGGAAATTTAATAAAAAGACGGTTGTTTTTTTCTCCAATCAATGAGCTCTTGCATCAAATTAAACTCTTCCACCACTAGAGGGCAGAAGGGATCAACCAGTCAACTACTTCTTAAACCACAAACCCTAGCTGGAAGCCTTGCGCCCACGGGCAGATTGTGAACTGGTGAGGACAAATATTAACTTTTTTTGGCTGTTGGACAAAATGAAAATACAACTGTAAACCCCCAAATCTATTTTATTCTATTACTAATTAATTACTTCATTAAGGCAACATTAAGTCAGGATAAATAAATACATGTTGTTTAAATATATTTTAAAGGCCTTAACATAATTTAGCAATCTGATGGGTGATAAATGCCGTAATGCCGTGTCATCTCAAGATCAAATGTTTTTTTATGATTTGGAGAGGGTGACAATATAGGCTGTTGTCAAATAATATGACAATACAGTTTTAGAGAGCTCATGCCTTATCATCTTTAATTGCATTTTGGTTGTGTGGTGTAACAAAACGATAAAAGAAAAACAATCTAGAACGTCATGCTTTCAGACCAATAAATGTCGCTAAATGCACGCATAAAGAGATCGCATCTTCAAAGAGTTCGCATCTTCAAAGAGTTCGATCAGCTCTGGCGATATTTGCCGGATATTCATCACTTACACCAGTTTAAGTACAGATGCAGGGATACCAGTGCTTCACAGGCCTCTTCCTTCTATCTGGCAGGGCTGTGACAGGGCTGGCTGATCCTTCTCTGGCAGTGATTGATGCTGTCTTACAACCAGGGGAAAATATCTATAAACCAGCTCATAGACTATTGTATTCTAATAATGGAACATTAATGGCTCAATTGAAGGGTTAGTGGTATGTGGTCATGATTTTGTGGAGAGTGGGATTTCAAGATTAGTGGTTGAAACCAGCGTTACAAAATTTTTGTTTTGGTTTGAAATTCCAAAGGTCTCACACACCTGCCTAGAGGCTCAGATTCCTCTCAGCTCCTCCCATTACAGCGCTAATAGGCTCACACAAGGGTCTACCCTTCCCTCTACAGCCGCCTATACCTTTGGACAGTTGTGTTTCAAACACCAACAGTGAGATGGAGCAGACATTTGGGCATATGGGGGCGCTATAACACAATTGCAGAGTGCAACTTTAAGAAAGACAACCTGTGAAGAAATATTTCTACAAACTACATCTGTCAGAAAGGCCTATTATGTTCATTTAAATATTACCTTTGTCATAATTATTTACGATTTAATTTGATTTACTTGCTAACAGGGCTATATTAAATATAATGAGAAAGTTTTATTTAATATATGCAAACTAATGTTTGACATAAATAGAAATGATGCAGTTATGATACATTCAACATTTTCTAATTGTTTCTGCTAACCATGCCAACCAACAGTGCCAGAATCAGACAATACAGTATGTAAAATGTGCAGTGAAGTGAAACATAACAAGTTCAAGAATGGAGTTGACACTGTCATTCAACGGCACAAATTAAAACCCATTCATCACTGAAAGTTTCCCTTCAACACAATAAAATACTGCTATTAGGGATATTAGGATTATTGTAATAACAATAACAAGAATGATGCAAATAAATAATTAGCCTTATGTGATAGTAATCTTAACCATTAAAAAAAATCAATGTCACCCCCCCCCCCCACACACAAACACTACCGCGTCCCTTGACTGTCTCTTGACTGTCTCTTGACTGTCCCTTGACTGTCTCTTGACTGTCTATTGACTGTCCCTTGACTGTCT
>JAOEHI010053187.1:0-14146 GCA_025447815.1 Percopsis transmontana | reverse complement strand
CCGAACCCGACGGGACCCGACGGGTTGGGTTCAGTCTAAATTTCTACCAGGCTCGGGCCGGGCTCGTGCCGGGCTCGGGCCGGGCTCGGGCCGGGCTCGGGCCGGGCTCGGGCCGGGCTCCGGGTTGCGCGTGCGGTAAATGAGCGGTCAGGTGATGAGTTTCGATTTGCGCGAAAATGGATGCTAAGGAGGTGAAAAGGAGGCTGGCCTCTAGCGATTACGTCTTGGTTGCACCACCAAGAAAGCAAAGTCTGAGGTTTGGAAAACTTTTGACCATGTGCATAATGAGAATAATGAGCCAGTGGGTTATGTGAAATGCAAAAGATGCGACATTCTGTTAAAGTACGACAGCAAAAAGACAGGGAATTATAGGCTAAGTGAGTAAGTGTATGCCTAGGCCTATTTAGAGAGCTGAGATGTTACAGAGGACTTATTTTATTTCTTTGTTCCAACTTCCAAGTGGCCTATAGCCTACGTTAGTCATGAATAAATTATGTTTTTATATAATTTATAAATTACTCATTCTTGACAAAAGGCAAAAGAGCTGTGTGCGTGCGCACATTTGAATAAACGGGTTCGGGCTTTTAAAAAGCTGTCAATCAAAATGTACTTGTCGGGCTCGGGCCTTGTCGGGCCTAACTTTGAAGGCCCGATTACAGCTCTAGCATGCAGCTTTTATTATAACAACTATTTGCAAAGTTGAAAAGGTCTATAACATATCATCTAGCTTTTCCACTGTAGGAACTCGAGCCTGCAGTGGAAAAGAGCCTATGGACAGTCGCAGGCAATGCCTGGAAATATAAAAATGAAAAAACTATAGACCGGATAGGCTGAAGTTTGTTTGTCTTCACTCCACGCCACTTCAACTAAAAGGACATTACACTAACCCCACACTGACCACAAGCAAATTACCTGTTATAGGAATTAATTAAAATGCAAAAGACTTGGTTTCTTCCGTGTAGATAACATTTTACCTCCACCGCTTTTGTTTTGTAGATTTTAATAAATGAGGTCTACGCTGCAGTGCACGATAAAACATCCATATTTAACATATTTAATATTCTTTATGAAATATAGAATTTCTTTACCGTTGCTGTAAATACCACTGCACACATAAGGGACAAAAGGTGAACATGTTCAGATAAGTGAAGGACATTGGGTTAGCTGAAATGTTCTTGGCAGTTAAGACTGCTGACTTGTGATGGACACATGAATGCACGGGACTCCAACGTAAACAATGCTTATCCTGATGCTTGCACATACCTGTTAACAACAATGACTGCGGAGAATCCTGACTGTAGCCTGCAAATACCTGCCACATTTAACATCAAACATCTGACCTAAAGAGGTTGTGTGTAAGATCTCCCATTATTACACTTTCACATGTATTTTAAAACCTCCTGCTTTGTTTCCATACGTTTATTTCCGCTCTGCCCTCTCTAGACATAACCTGTTTGAATGAAACCAGGTCTGCTGACAACATTCACAGCAGAGTAAATAAAAATAATGCCGCTATCCTTGTATAAAATAAGAATTTGGATGCCTTTTAAAGAGAAACTTCCCTGAGCCAAGACAAAGATTTATTCATTTGTAAATTAAGGAAATGGATTAAAGGCTTCTAAAAGCAAACTGGAACTGGTGAAAAAGCCCAACACAGGAAACACAAAGAAAGTTGGATTTCAAAAGGCATACAGTCAGTCCCCCACACACTGAGGAACTGCGACGGCCCCAGTACGAGTCCCATCCTGCGACCACCCTTGCTGTAGAGATGGATGGACACTGGCGCCATGTGTCATCTGTGATCACCACCCTCTAAAAACCAATTCACAGTCACAGACATGTCAGACATGTCAGAAAGGGCCGAAGAGAAGACTTTAAAAATCCATAGAAACAGCATGGCCATCTTCGCACGCCCTACCTTTCGGGCAGTAAAAAGAGGCCAAGCGGAGAGCACATTGCACACGATTCAAAAGCACAGCAGGGCAGCCTCTCAGAGATGGCTCACAGCGAGACTATTGCTCTAGTCAGTACAAGCCCAAAGTCAAGCTAGTCAGAGTGCAATAACATTCAGTAAAGCAGCACAGAGGTTTACGGTTTTTATTATTGTTTTGCTTAAACACTTGCTATTTGGATTACAGAGTAGGGCACCGTTTGGAGTCGTCCAGTGTCTCAGAGTGTTGCGTCTTAGCAAGCTGTAGTGCATACCAAAGTCAAATGCACTCTCTTACTCCAGGCTATATTATATGTTATATGTGACTTTCAGAGGAACCAAAACCGGTTTATCTTCACAATATAAAAAGATAATATACACAGTATATACAGTACACTGGTCCACAGGCCTGAAAATTTTCACCCACAAGGTGGATTACATTTCCATTTAGTCCTTGACTGTGTTACTGTACTCTTGGCACACACAAAGTCACAATCTATCCGCTAATATAAGTTAGCCCGGTCTGCAGCCCGGTCTGCAGCCATGTCAGTACCATCTGATAATTGATGCGTTCAATTCAGAACACACTCGTTTCGCTTCAAGAAATAATGATAATAGTAATAATAATAATAATAATAATAATAATAAAAAAAGATGCATGCATATAGAGCGAATGGCAGTAACATATTCTTCTGAAAAATCTGAAAATTAGATAGAAGTGACTGCCGGCGTTGTTGCTTTGGTTTCAAACTCTGAGAGGACTGCTTTACGGTAATGCAAAAACTTCTGAAGCTCCGTAATTAGTTTGAAGCAAACCTAAATGTTCACTAGCTGCACAGAACAGTTTAATTAGAACACCTTAATAATGCTGGTAGACTCATTTTCTATTACAGAAGTCAAGAAACACATCCTTTTCAAACCAGCTGTCCTTGTAGTTCAAAACAACTTGAACAAACAAGGCAAGCAGAGCCTATTTTTCAAGCACAAAAGGTTCACCCCAAGTTCTCCTAAAAAGGGAAAACATCATCTCCAAAACATTAGCATTTTCACCATTCTGAATTTAGACAAAGTGCAGCAATGTGACTGCAAAATGGGCATTGTGAGGAGCAAAGCAAGCAGCCAGCCAATCAAAGTTCATTGTCCTGACCCAGCGGTGTTTGTTCATTTTATTGGTATAAGAGTTCCTGTCGTCACCAGAGTGAAGCTTACTCCGGTATGAATTTATACTGCAAATTCGCGCTTGCTGGGGGAGAGAGAGTTATGGCAGCTTTACATCTTTGCAAATACTAAATATATAAATATAAATGAAGACAGTGGCTTGACCGGATGTACTTTCGCATGAAAAGAGAACAGAAATGGCCATTCTCACAATTTCTTAGTACTCGACAAATAAAGAAAATTATTCAAGTCAGGTCGTTTAGTCGGAAATCCTCAGTTACATAACAAACACCTAACCACGCTAATCGACGTATTTTCGTAATTGACTACGTCAATGGGTTGCCGCAGCCATAGTTGCTCACTGCCAATAATTAAATCAAATAATGAAATAAACAGTTAAACATGTTTACATATTATCAGTGGCAAACAATATTTAAAGAGAGAGAGAGAGTCAGTTCTACAAAACTTCCATTCCCCTTTAATAACTAGGAATAACCTAGGGCTTTTCATATAGTGTACAACAATTAGAATGAGCTACCATTGGCTATTTGATCATTTCCTGCATTAAATTTCCAAATTGCTAAAAAAGGAGCCTAAAATAGTACTCAGAGCTTATTTAATGAATAGCATGCAACTCAGCCTCTGCAAGATGGGAAATAGAACCATAGAAAGTCGGGCTAGGTATAAGTAAAGAGTGCAGCGCTGTCTCCTAGTCCTAACTGGAGAAATCAGTTGTTTGTGAGACTGGGTCAGATCAAAGGCCATATGTTACCAGGCTTTTAGAGCCGAAGGCCAGTCCCGTTCTGAAAGGAGCAATTATGAGAAGAAAGGATGTGAAAAATCATTGTTGGATCTTCAAAGTTGCTTGGTTGCTATTTCCCCCTGCCTAGCGGAAAGTTGAATCCTTCATGTTTTGAGATACAAGAATCTAAAAGCCGAAAGAAACGTAAATGCCCTGCTGTGCGATAGGTTTTCTAGTCCGTCAGTAAAGTAATGGCTTTTTCTTTCACATCTCACAAAGACATCACTTTTAACAATGCAACCGAGGTTAGTCATGAAAAGTTATGAGAGAACAACAACAAAAATACACTTTATATAATGTTTAAAAACTTAAGACGGGATTTCAATGAGCGCACAAACTTAAAAATGAATTTTAAGAAAGCCCTCCTTTGACTATTTGGGGTACTGTTAATGAGAAGAAACAACTGACAGATAAATCAGTTGTTTAAATGGTTATTCCCTTAACCAAATAAAATGCAACTCAATCTTTTAAGCAGGAACAAGAGACAAATAGACACAGCCCTAGACCCTCCTCTTGCCAAGTCTGACAATTCCCTGTCAGTTGACAGAATGCATTCCTGTCACAGTGCCAAATGGGAAGCTGATTAGAGACAATATTCATTGCGCTCAAGGCTTGGCAACTAACAGAGGATGGAGTCTGGTCCGGATGACAGGCGGACTTGTCTTGTGGCTGAGAATACTATTGTTTTCAGAACCATAGATAGCATTACAACTGGATCCCCACAGTTGAAAGAGATGTGAAAGTGTGCAGGTTAAAACTGCCCAGAATTCCCCTTTAAGAATGGTTACACTCATAGTTGTCTAAATAGGTAATCTATGCATATTTCAAATAAATACAGTGAAAAAATGTGAAATGGGAAAACTAACACTTATCTGCTAAAATATATGTATATAAAATCATTTTCCACATGTAGTCTGTAAAGACTCCTAAAATGTGTGGTCCCAGGGCAGTTGGTGTCTGTCATACCACAGCCTCAGTTTTTAGCCAAAGCCGTTTCATTAATACATCCCGTAGAATCTGGAAATGACTGAAATGACTCTTCAAGCAAGGGCAGCCTGTTCATCCCAGGAGGGGGCTTTGATACAAGAGTAAAAGCAAACTCCGGGTCTTATCACAGAAAGTGGAGCTTCTGACTATGTGGGTCGTTCTTGTCCTTCTGGAGAGAGCGAAGCTCCGCTAGATTCACTATGCTGAAGGTGGTGACTGGAGGCCATGTCTGGTCCCGGTGGTACCCACAATTACTCTGCTGGCTTGAAACAACATCAGAGGCTGGAGGTAGGCGATCAGGGCCAACTCCGATTCTGGGTACCAGCCAGACATTGGGCTTTATTCTAAAAACTTTCTGAGACGGGGCTACAGGGGCATCTCAATTTATGTAACCCAGTGGGAAGGAAAGACAATCACCAACTGTGCAATTGCCTTCATGGCAGAGAGCGGCTGCTTTTCTGGCTTGATTTTTAAAGGGGACATTGAAGGAGGGAGAGCTGAGTGGAACACTTGGTCATCAGTTGGTGGAAGCTAAAGATTAACTGAACTAAAGGTCCAACGGACTGTTGAGAAAACAAAGGAGAGACATACATTTCACAAACGGACACAAAAATCACACCCCAACTCAAGCACCCATTCTACTAAAAGCTTTCAATAACCCTTCACCATAACAATGTCTCCACGCATCTATATCTGTGCTAAATAATGCTATGCTGCAATAGACTGTCCCAATAAATTTGTATACATGCATGTTTCTACTGCACACAAAACTGTGGGTGAACCTAAACAGCATAGGCAGACGAACAGTATTTCCAGTCACCTGGAAATATTAGATTTAGCTCTGCCCATGCTCTGATGGACAAAAACGACATTTTGACCTAAACCCTGTCAGGAGAATGTAGCAGCCAACTAAGAGACCAGATTATCAGAACTGCAAATGGATTTTATGATTGGGCAGTAGGCTGAATCATGGCCTCCCCGCCCACCCCCCAATCAGCGAAAGATAGCAGGTCCAGATCGATGGTTTAATAATGTGTGGAGGAACTGTTGGTTTAACCTATAGATTTTGCAGTGTGGAAGAGTCACACACACACCTCGGCATTACATTCCTGACAACCATATGAGAGATCAATACCATCAGGTCCCATGTGATCCCTTGCTGAGGGTTTACATGGCGTCACAACGCAACACACCAGTACCGTCCCTGTCTAATCAGCTGTTGCACTCAAAATAGAGGGGGACAAAATATGCTGCAACCATAATTACGCAATACGTCGGACAGCCCTGGAATAACCATCTACAGCTGCTTGGTATCTAGATGGTTCCCCATCTAGATGTTCCAAACAATTATTATTACCCACTTGTAATCCTTGGACACCTTATGAAGTTGTCACAATGAGCTACAGTATCATTATTCTTCGTGTAGGATGTAGTGGGCTCTTCCGCTACAGAACATGGTTTGACCTTGTTTTAGTGCTGAGCTAGCGTAGGTGAAACACCAGGCCGAATCTGCTGTATATGGGAATGAAGGCAATAAGACCTCCCAGTGGGAAAATAACTGCCTGTTGTGTACATTAAATAGTGTTCATAAATAGTGATATGTAACCTATCATATCACTCAGATGTTACACAATTGGGTAGGTATGATTTCTATTCTATTCTATAGTCAATTCTAAATTCCCATCCAACAACAGGCTTCAGAGCATGTTTAAAATACAGCTATAAAAAAAGACTAGTTAATATATTTTGCTGTCTTATGTTAAACTGAAAGGTTCTCAGCTAGCTAAAAAGTAAAGATTTATCAGTAAAGCAAACTGAATCAGGAACCATCCTGGTGTGATGAAGAATAGTTTTACAAAAAAAAGCATAAAATTAAAAAGGTAAGGTGCAAAATTAGTGTAAAAGGTAATTCTGCATGAATATCCTCTTCCTCTGTGGTGGGATAACAGGTAGGGTGCTGCCTGTCCATTTGCAAAGACTTGCAAAGACCACTGCACAGTGGACACAGAAAGACAGAGAATCCTGTCACATCCCACCACAGCCCTCATTATGAAGTGCAGGAAATTATGTGGGATGAACAGGGACTTTCTGTGGGATACACAATCTACAGACATGAAGCGCTGAACCAGGTTCTGCTGGACAGGCGGTATTAGGGCTTCCATCTATACAGGGAGAAGGCAATGATTTTTCCTCTACGGGAGCCTATATGGGCAAAGGTGAAAACAGTGTATTGCATAAAATACTTAAACATAGAACCTTAAGGCTAAAGCAAGTAAAAACAAACTGTATAAAAAGTGTCTAACCAAGTACAAATCACCAGTTTTACAGGCCTAGTTTCCACAGTCAAAACCCAACCAAAATAAATAATGAAACGCCGGGCGAAATCCGTTTTTATATTCTTGGGAGAACAAATAAATACATAAAGCAACATCTGCGCACAGATGCAGAACTATAAATAACCTACCATCCAGTATGGTGCATGCAGAGGTCACTGTGTCCTCGGAGCCCAAGATATTGAGGACGCTGTAAGCTGTACAGTTATCACACAACCCTCAAGGGAAAATGGTTTTCAAAAAAAGGCCATTCGGAGCATTGTGTACCTGATGTACCTTCATTGCTGGGACATTGGAACTACGTGGCACTGGCAAACTGATAAAGTGACACATACCCCAGTGTAACTGCTTGTGACATTTAAAATGTGAGCCTGTCTACCTGACTTAGATCGGGACTGTAGCCAATTAAGTTCCAGAATGGTTTACGAATGTCACAGGCAGCCCTTTAGCAGAGGGAGGCTAAAATGGATGACATTTAAAATATACAGCATCTACAAGAGGCCCTTCCTGGGAGTCAAACTATTACTCTTTGCTATAGTATGGAACAAACCATGTTGCTCAATGATTTACTAGCTCAGAGTTACACCTGGCCCTAAATCACCTGGCTAATAAGCCATGCTAGGCTGCATACTGTAAGAAGTCTCCACGACAAACCAGCCAAGCATAATACAGGCATTCAATTGTGTGCCTTACTGCCTAGCTAAGTCCTTAAGGACAGAAATCCAATATTACGAAGCCACAGCACGACGAATGAAATAACCACTTGCCTGCTGTGCCTGTAGCACAAGGGGAAAAAACAAAAATCCTTAGCTCTCCATGAAAACATTTTTCACCTCCTCATATGATGGACCAAGCTAAATGCAAGTAAACAAGTAAAAAAAAAAAAACAGATGGCTTGAGGTATCAGATATCACATTATGTTAGATTTCTGAAGTCCTAGTTTAATGTTAAAGCAGTCCAAATGTCATATTTACACAAGTTGATCCGGACATTTGGGACCTATGTAACGTGTGGGGATTTCACATGACCATATTTGTCCATCCCGGCTAATAACAGAGGTCTATAGCAAGAGGACTTTGCATGACAATGAAAATCAATATGGAGGTCTAGGCTTCCATTAAGGTGCAATGTAATGGTATTGAGCAATTCATTGATTAAAAACAACCTTTTAATGACCACAAAAACCAAGCTGTGCTTTAAAGGCAAAATATGAGCCCTTCAAGTGTAAAGAAATGAGAGCACTTGTAACATAGAGGCTATGACATATGAAGAGTTAACTCCATGTTCTGACATTTGTAATTGAATACTTTTGGAGGCTGTATTTAGTCAATGATTTTTTTTACCCTTTCCCCCCAGCCATACCTGGGCTCCAATGTATCTCCACTAACATCTCTGACACTGGTTGAACAGTAGACTGATAAGAGATAGACTGTAAAGAGGAAACTGAAAACATATTACCATGAAGCAACTTTCATCTGGGCAGTCCACTGACAAGTAATTAGCACATTAGCAGGCTCATTTCTCAGCACGTCTGTGGCTGGGCACCCTCGGGATGTCTTCACAACAACCCCGTAAATAACCTAATATCCAGAACTTCAACATGCTCACCTAGGACCTGCCGACGCTAGCACAGTTTCATTTGAGAAGGCATCTTTATCTCTCCGTTTTAGCCTTCCATCCACACTGATCTGACTTTTTCCAGCACTGAAAATAGAGTTTTTCAGAAACGCTGACGTCACATGCAGAATCAAACGATCACACTAAAATACTATTTTGGCAGCGAAGGAGAGTAGAAAAAAAACAAAACAACAAATGTGAAAAGGACAAGGAGGAGCTGCATACAATCATGCGTTTAGCAACCTGAGGATGCGCAGTTCAATGACGTATGCGTTTTTCCCCCGCAGTAACCGTTTCTGTATGGACGCAGATAAAAAGGGAGGGAAAACGGTAGTGTGGCCGCAGGGTCAAAAACTCAGTTTTCCCTGTGCATAGATGCGGCCTTAGAATACTGACGTGTAGAGACAAATCAATTAGTTAGGTGCTCTACCCAGCCATTTTCCCAACCAACCCAGAAAGGAGCATCAAATATCTATAACAATTGCACTGCCATCACACATAGTCGCAATCAAAAAGGCCTGGAACAACTGCAGACATAATGTACTTTTATATTCAGATGAATAATAGAAATGCAGTTTCCACCCTGCTTCCTGCTGCAGCCATGATAAGGTCTAATGGGGACAAACAGAGCAGTATACAGTATGTGGAAATACATTCCTCATTTCATGCAGGACAAGCAGAGATATAATGCAATGAGTAACATTTGTGATGTTTACTGCATGATGCCCGTTGAAATAAAATGTGTTTTTGATGTACTGTATGTATGCACAGATGCATGGATACATACAGCCAGTGAAAAAATAAGAGACCACTGCAAATATACATTATAAATATATAAAAAAAAAAAAAAAAAAAAAAAAAAAAAATAAAAATATTAATATATATTTATTAATATAAAAACAATTTTATTTAACACACACCCACACAAAATATTTTTTTTAAATGTGCAGTGATTTTTTCCAATGGCTGTACATTCATTATGGCCTCAGTCATTGTGGTCTCACAATGAAAAACTGTGCTATAGTGGAAATTGTATGTAGAAGACAATATAATAAAAACAATATAAGACTGTCAAACTAGATATGCCATTTCCCCAGCAAAACAATAGCACCCAAACCCCCATTTTAGAAGTTAATATAATAGAGACATAAGAAGAGCTGCCAAACAGGCACATAATCATACAGTACAGGAGATATGGAGGTGATATGAAGAAGGAAACTTTCAATAGCCGTTCGCTTTGGCATCACATCTAGGTCAGCGGTTTTAATTTGGCATGTGGCACAGCTTTTTTCTCCAGCACTTCAGGGGAAGAAATAGCAACGAAATTCTATTTACAGAAAGGCATGGCACAGCTCTTTCTGACTGAGCCTCAGAGAGGGTCAGAGGGCTTCAGGATTCAATAAAACTATCAAATCTGCTTACAGCAATCATCTAAAGTAATACTGGCATCTGTATCGTTCACCTAATTATTACTAACCAAGGCTTATTTATTAGCATGGCATATGAGCTGCAGTGAATGTAAATACTGTAAATAAGAAGGTGCATTATTCCCGCATTTTACAATGCGGGACATTGCAGACATTACAGATTCTGTGCATTGAGCATATAGGCCTACGCTTCCGGAACACAGATTGGCCAAAATGAAAATAAAAACAACAGCCGGTTGCCGATCACGTGTTAGAAGCAAAAGACGTGAGATTCTGGTCGAAGGCCGGTCGACCGCTGCATCTCTAATTACTGTGCTTGATTGGCCAGCCAACTAGCCTGACATGAACCATATAGAGAATCTATGGGGTATTGTCAATAGGAAAATGAGAGACACCAGACCCAACCATACAGACGAGCTGAAGGCCGCTATCAAAGCAACCTGGGCTTCCATAACACCTCAGCACTGCCACAGGCTGATTGCCTCCATGCCGCGCCGCCTCGATGCAGTAATTTGTTCAAAAGGAGCCCTGACCAAGTATTAAGTGCATAAATTAACTAATACTTCTGAAAATACTTTTCAGAAGGTCAACATTTCTGTATTATAAATTCTTTATTTTAATATTTTGAGCTACTGGATTTTTGATTTCCATGGTGCGGTAAACCGTAATCGTCAAGATTAAAACAAAAAAGGGCTTGAAATATTTCACTTTATGTATAATGAATCTAGAATAGTTTCACTTTTAGAATTAAATTACTGAAAAAAAACTAAAAAAAAAAACTTTTCCACGATATTCAAATTTTTTTAAATGCACTTGAAGTATAATACAATGCCAGTGGAACTCAAGGAAAGTCTGGTCTTGAGGCACAAAGTTGGGCTCCCCTGTGAATTAATTATTATCATAAAACAACATAACCACTCTGCACTGTGCATCAAGAACAAAGAAAGCAGAATTTTTTTTTCACACTCAAGTCCATTGCTTTGCTTCTAGCATTCAAAATAAAGCCTCTGAATATATAAGATCATAATTATAAAGTTAAAGTTCTCTCAAACCAACATTTACAATTAGGCCATTTAGGGGTTAGGCATCGTAAGCCAACTCTGGGGTTCAAACCCTGCATGGGCCTGCACAGTCCTAGTGAGCTGGGGCTGGCTGTACCAGTAAACACCACTTAAATTCATCCCCTTTTAATTCAGCGACTTCTTTATCAAATAAGACAAAAGCAGCAGTCCTAAGAAACCGTTTCCCTTTTTTTCTACTTTCCCCTAGCCCAATGCAAGCAGCACCTGCCAAGTTGTGCTGAACAGATTCGCACAGGTTTCTCTCCATGGCCCCCACCCTCCATCTACATTAGCAGACTTCCGACTCTATTAAAGACCATTATCAAAAGCTGAAGGTGCATAGCCTTCAAACATTAGCAGTCATTTCACCTGCCTGGCAGGGACAGGAAAGAACTGCTATACAAGAGTGCCAAGAGTAGATTGAAATGGGACTGAAATTACAGCATGTTGAGGGATTTGAATAGAAGAATGGATGGCTGGTATAATAGACTGAATATCAAAGGATGTGATGTTCTGATGTTTTCCTTTCCCTCTAGGGGTCTGAATGTACTTCTGTCAGCCACTAATGACTGCAGAGCACTCCAACGTCAAACCCAGCAAGCTAGAACCTCCCGCAGAGAAGCTGGAGCTGATGTCTGTAATGTGCAACCCGAGATACATGTGACATGAATTGCCATCAATATAATGATCCACGACTTCTTTGGTAGAACGAAAAATCTGCATCGCCTTCTGCTAATAAGAGGGAGCAATGCGGGTTGATAGGTGACCCTCTGTGATGCAACCATGTGCAATTCGGGGGTGTGGCTGAGGCGCAGACGCTGAGATTCTCTACTTTTGGGCACATCACTGTGCAACGGACGACCAAAGCCAATCAGATGCAATTGGTTTAAATCTTTACCTGTCGCAAGGAAGACAAAAACTGAGGCAACATGAAGCAACGCCTACAGGTGAACGCGGTGAGAGAGCAATATTGTCAAATAGTAAAAACGAGCGTTGGTGCTCCTTACTTCTCTGTCCATGCTCTCCAGGTCCTCCTTGCAGAGTGTGTACAGAGGCATGCTCTCCGACATGCTTGGCTGCCGCTTACGGCGGGACGGCCCGGGCTGCTCGTCATCTTGGCTGGACCCCGTTGTAGCCACCTCTGCCTCCCTGGGGCACACCAAGACACAAACATTACTATTAAGGCCAGACTACAGTACACAATGAGGCACGGCAACAAACAACCCTTAGCATTCATATCATACAACCTATCAACATAGTGAAGCACAGCACAAACTATTTTACTGTAAACAATTATCTCATTAATAACAAAAAGGCACAACAATTATTAAAATATTTTTAAAAAAACATACAGTATAACCATATTACCAACACAAATATCAAAGTCGATTTATTGTTATTAAAGTGCAACGGCACCCTAAAATGTGTTTTTTAAGCTGGTAACTAAATGATAGGACTGAACTGTGATGAAACAAATCAATGCTGGTGTTGATATTGACAAAATTCCCACTTTTATCAAAATCGTCATTTTAATGGTTGAAAATGGCTCAACACGCCATCTATTGTTTAAAATAGATTGTCAGCCCGTGCTGACTAGGGCTGGTTAAATCAGTGCCAAACTTCGGTACCCAAGAGCGCGTCTGGGTGAGAAAGTAGAAAGAGAGAGCGCGGGACTACGATAGCGAGAGTACGTCACCCCATGTAGCTTGTTGAACAGCCGGGGCAATGGCGAGCCGAAATCGGTCCCAAGTGTGGACTTTTCAAAACTTGACGCAAACAACGCTCGCTGTAATATTTGTGATACGAAATACAAAGCTGGCCATGGCAACATGTCTACATGGAGGGAACACCTGGTCAGACAGGATAGTCTAGTGGTCTAGGTGTTGGACTCCCAGCCGGAATGTGGTGGGTTTGAGCCGCAGAGTTGGCCTACCTGAGCCTAACCCCTATCTGCTCCTAATAGCATAATGTAATTGTAAGTCGCTTTGGATAAAAGCGTCTGCTAAATGACCTAATTTTAATTGGTCAAACACAAAATATTTCTAAAAGATGAAAAGTGTACCGTATTATTTGATAGCCTGAAAGAAAAGTACCCCACAGCAGCCGCAGCTAACGTTAAGAGACGCTAAGAGAGAGTAAGGTACAGAAAAAAGGTACCTTTGGGTACCAGTACCAGTTCAAATGTGAACGGTACCCAACCCTAGTGCTGATGTAAATTCGACCGGTTGGTACATCTACGTCATGAAACTTGCATTAGAATTGTTCTTGCCTTTCATGTAAAGGGAACATAATCACATACTTCCTCCTGGCAGACTTTAATTGGAAAGAACATCTTTGATGATTTAAGTGTAATCCAACTTCTTGCAAGTCCCTACAAAATCCATTCAGCCTCTTATGCATTAATAATGTAGGCCAATTTTATGCCTGTGACTTTTTAAATTATTTTAACATACAGAGAGAAAACTGTTTGTCTAGCACACAAAATCTATCAAGAGTAACACAGAAACAACAACAAATGTCGCGAATATAATCAATTTCTGATTTTCTCATCTGACATAAGGGTTAAAGGTGCAATAATCATTTACCCCTGAAAATGCAACCTAGTGGCGTCAATGAGTTTACATGTTTTCAAATATACTTAAGACAGTATGTATGTATGTATGTATGTATGTATACAAACTTTTTTTGGGTCTAAAATCACTTGGGTAACCACCCATTATTTTTTAAAGTTGATCCTTTTGTCAATGAAATACCCTCACCTAAAGGATTATTAGGAACACCTGTTCAATTTCTCATTAATGCAATTATCTAATCAACCATTCACATGGCAG
>JAOEHI010053186.1:0-15564 GCA_025447815.1 Percopsis transmontana | reverse complement strand
TGTGTGTGTGTGTGTGTGTGTGTGTGTGTGTGTGTGTGTGTGTGTGTGTGTGTGTGTGTGTGTGTGTGTGTGTGGGATTGTTCTGAGACCTATAATTATAAAGGCTATAATTAGGTTAACTGCAGCAGGGATATCTCACAAATTAAGCTCAGAATGCAGTAATGCAGTTACTAAAAGAAGACCTGTTTAGCTTTTAAAACGCTAGCCAAAGCAAACATTTACCTCTGGCCGAAAGATTTTCTCTCGTCTCCTCCTGACCTTTAGTGAACCTTCCATTTTTCTAAATGGATAAGGGGGGATTTTGAGCCTCTGAGGGGCTGTTGGTTTGGGGTTCATGGAGCCAGATCCTGTGGTGTCTCTCTCTGTGAGTCACTGTGCAGCCATTAGTGCTGTGAGTAGGTTCAGTTCTTGCTAGCTGGGTTGTCTGGGAGAAGCCAATCTGTTAGCGTTGACCTATTTTATGTCCTCCCTCCCTCCCAGAGTAGGCACACTACAAGGAAAGGACCTGGGCTGCACTCTTCCCACAGTCTATCTCACTTTCTTTGTCTTTTGTCTACATTTTAATTTGGATTTTAACGTCCATTATAATCTGTAAAACACAGTGTTGCTTACAGTACATCTGTTTTACACAGTATGAATAACGTGGACATGAATGTGAAAAAGACTGATGAAACAGAAAATACAAAGATTAACAGACATATCTATGTCTAAATATATAGTAGAAAACTAATTACACTCTTCTGTACCCTTCCCTGACATGTCTCATAGTCTCACGCTTTTCTCTACCCCTCCCCCTCCCGCCGCCCACCCTTAAACACAATAACACAATCGAGGATATACCTTTAATCTCTGAGACATTGTAGCTTTAGCTCTTGAAATCTTGAATACTGTGTGTGTGTGTGTGTGTGTGTGTGTGTGTGTGTGTGTGTGTGTGTGTGTGTGTGTGAAAGGGAGAGAAAATATGGATGGCGATAGCCTAGAGGCAGTCAAAGAAGGGAAACTATTCTCTCTGCTCTGCAAGCCAAGCTCTAGCTTGCCAGTGGGAGACATGTGCAACTGTTCAGGAATGTTTGTTCCACCTTAACAGAAATAATATGACCGGTGTTTCCACATTATTCTTTCCCAGGTCTGCACACCATCCCTCAGGTTTTCTTCCTTCATTCTCCACACACAATAGATGGTGGAAGGTGTTGCATAATAATAGCGTAGCTACTTCACACGTCTCCCGGCACTGTTGGTATGCTAAGTGATTTCCCGGGAGTGATTGTTGCCTACTAAAGCACCTTTGATGCCATGTGGTGATTTTCTACCAGCATTTGAGTCCTTGTCATTGGCTGTGATGACTCATTGGAGTTCCTCCCTCCCAGTCATGTTCCTGCCTCATTCATCTCTCACATTACTTGCCCTCTTTATACAGAGATCCTTGAATAATGCCGTTAAGAAGACCCGGCATTATGCTGGCATTATGCTCATTGATAAGAGACTCGCTATACAGCTTGTGGCATAGCCTAGACCTATATGTGTCTATGGCTTGTGGTGAAATGATGCACTGAATAATGAATGAACATAATTTTTTTATATATTCATTCCATGTGTATGGTTTACATGTTGTGACGCTAAATAGCCTAATTTTGTCAGTCCGTTTCTTTGTGTTCATAACCCATAGCGGCTGCTGACAGCCTCATAGAATGCTACTATAGCGCTATTTTTAAAGGCACATTTACTAGTTTAACCTTCATTCATGAAATAATACCGTGCTTGTGAATACATGACATCAAAACGTCACATCCCTGTTCCGCCATTCTGGCTGTCCCTTTTACACAGACATCGTTCTGGCTCTGTGACTACCTGTTCTGTGCCTCTGTGAGGCAATGGAACGGCAAAATGGAATAAAGCCACAATTATCCCTACACTGTGTTAAAAGCTCAACTGTAAGTGGGATTGGCTCCACTGTACTTCTAAAGCAGACTCAACTCACTATATCAGAGTCCTCTGTATGGAACTGGAACGTTATGGAATCTTCTAGTATTCCTGTGCATAACACATAACACACATAACATCAAAAGGAAGGTATCTTAATACTGATGCCAGTCAGAGAAAAGTTTAGCAATAGTGACTATGGCTGTATCCGCAGCTCTTGTTATTGTGTCTGCCTTTGTTCGTGTAACACTGATTGTAGGAGGTCAGCGTTTGGTGCTTGACAGTCTGCAGTTAAAGCCTCATTCTGCCATGGTTGTTATCTTGTGAGTCAGTCAAATCAAACGTCACTCATGTTATTAGGCCTATACTTCAACACTATAAAAGCCCTGAACAAAGTACAAACACCCACACCTACACACATACTGCGTATGTCTTAAGTTTGAACAAGATATCATTAACAGGATTAGAAGGATAAGAATTGATCTAGCCGGCTGGAGAGATGCCTTGCGTGAACCTAGCACAAACCGCCACATTCTGCTGCTGTGCTGCAAACTAGTTCTCTAGGCATTCCTTTGTTTCCTTTTTGGAATACACACTCTTATGTGCATACAGTGATTACTATAATGCTATAATGCTATACACAGAGTGTTGCTGTAATGCTAATCCAACCTAGCCCCTTTAGCCAAAGATTCCCCGGTCTTCCCTAGTCATTACAGTACCTAGAAAAGCCTCTCCTCTCCCTAAATGGCACCTCTTCCTTCAATAGCTGCCTTTGTGCCTTCTCTTAAACAAACCCTATCGGCAAGGCCTTGTTCACTTCCTGCCCTAGATTAGCTATGGGAAAGTGTTATCTAGAGGAAATGTGCTCCATATTAGAGCTTGAGTCCACCGTATGGTGGTAGCCTGTAGGGGTAGGGATTTCATGCTGGCCCTTCCTATACTAAGGAAAGAAACAACTCTGTGTTCTCCCTAAATATTGTAAGCCACTTTATTTAATACAACAAAGGGCAGAGGAAAAATGTTGGCAACATTTGTGGCACTCCTTCCCATATTTCAAGTTCAAAGAAGGGTGTATCCAGGGTATCCACCTAACACACAGGTATTAAACCCAAAAGACTTGTGTGTTTATTCTCTATACGCTCTACTATATATGTTCTTCTTTCTATTTTTACCCACCAATCAGCAGCTCTTCCAATTTTACAGTTGCTAGCATTAAAGTGTTGGCTATTTACAGTATATAGTCACATTGTTGGGGCATTCAGAGCTGAGTGTGCCCAGGCAGTAGCATGGCAGAGTGTGTGGGAGGTGTAGGTAGGAGAGATCTCTGCTATGACTAATTCCTTACAGCTCATCTATATTCATAGTGAACGCTGGGAAACTGTCAATGGCCAATGACATTTATATGGAAACAAAAAGCTGGGTTATGTACATAAAGCATTTTTCTTAAACTAATAACTAATAAATGTGGAAATGGTGTTAGTAGGTGTTCTGGATTTATAGTTGAGATCTTAAATGCAACACGTAGGCCTATTGTGTTGTTTTTTTATTCATTATTATTCATAAATATGAGTGGTATCAAACCATGTGCCATGGAGGACTGTAGTAGTTCAGCCCACTCTGGTGGCTGCCATCATGCTCAGTTCAGTCATGTGATCAAAAGACATTGCACCGTGTGTTTGTGGTGTGCATTCAGATCACGTATGACGAATAAAGTCCTTTCACAAGGACCAATTTCATTTCATTAACTGTTTGGTTGGCATGGAGACCTTGATTCTTTTGTCCCCCCCATGTCACACTGTGTAGACACCAGTGATTTAGATAATGTGACATGTCCATGCCTTGGTTATCGTTGTTGTTGCAGACGGTTCTTGGTGCCCTGACAGCCCCAAGGTGTTGAAGCTGGGGGTCCTCCCCGTCAAGGCCATGCTGGCAGTGGAGGAGCACGTCTGGGCCTCATCAGGGGGACAAGTCTTCATCATCAGCACACACACACACTGTGTGGAGGTACGTAACCCGCCCATATATGGTTTACCTGGCCTGTACGCATCACGCATAGGCCCTGAAAGAACTGCTCAATGCATCAGTAATCAGTGGTCTATAGTGGTCTATAGCAGTTTACGATGTAGTCATGTAGCAGACATTTGTATCCAAATAGAATATTAAGCACTTTGCCCGAATTTAGGCTGCTAGCAATTAATGACTGTTTAAAGGAGTGAATGATAATTTTGGAGTAATGTACTGAAAAATGTACAAGTGAACTAATCATGATAACATGACGCTGTCCTTATATTAGGAGAATGTTTTTTGCTTGCAATAGTTAGCGGTTAACCGTTGACAAATGTACTGATTGGAAGTCGCTTTGGATAAAAGCATCTGCTAAATACTGTAAATGTAAATTTAACTGTAGGCCCCTGTTGGGGATCAGATGGAAGACAATCTCCCACAACTATATAAAAGCAATGGTTCCACTGGGGCTTGAACCCAGGACCTTCTGCGTGTAAAGCAGATGTGATAACCACTACACTATGGAACCAACTGGAAGCATACTGCTGTGTCAATGCACATAATAGCTGACCCAGCCAGTCAGAAAAATCTCATGGGACACAAACTGGTAAAAACAAGATGATATCGTTTAACATCACTTTAAATACTCAAGCTTTTCAGAATATCTGGATTTTAGATCAAAATTTTTTTACTGAAACATATTCTGTGAAAAACTGTGAAAAACATTTAACACCAGGATACAAGCATATCTTTATACACATCCAAGAGATTAAGTTTTATGACCCAATCCTGTTTAGTTCATATTCTGCATGACAAGAACAAGATAAGGCTATTGCTTCAGCGATGCCTCTGTGTGGGAGTAGCAGCTTTCATGACATACTCAACCTAGATATCAATGGATGCTCCATTTTAATGATAGTGTACCATTTCACACCAAGGATCAACTCTGTCTCCAATACACTGCTGCCTAGCATTAGGCTGGTGCTAAAGATACACTGTAATATAGAAAGCCGGAAGCACTCCATTAAGCTTCAAAGTGTTAAGCTTTAGCCAGCAAAGGAAATAAAACCCACAACCATGGTGTTCTTAGCACCATAAGTACAAGAGTACCACAATAGTCACAAGAGTACTAATCACTTCAGCTGTGAATCATGAATTGTTCCTGTAGTATTTTATTGTAGCGTATTTTCGGGCTTGTATTTCTATCTGGCTCTATTTTCTGTTTGCTCTATTTCTCTTGCTGCGGCTGTAAAACCTGAATTCCCTCTCAGAGAACAATTAACGTTTTTGTAAATATTGCTAACAGCCCATAGTAAAGGTGTCTGAAAACCATAGTGCAGTAGGAGCGTGGTGCCAGGCTGAGAAGGGATAACTGAACCACTCTCTCCCAAATGAATTAAGAGCTGATATACTTGGCCATGTTCTCAGTGTCATTGGTACTAATTCTGGCACTGTAACTAAAGCCATTAAGGAGCCTCTAAAGCTTGGATGGAGTCTCCACTTCACATCCTGTATTGTTAATGGTACCCCCTGTCGGCATACAGGTCCGTTTGGGACCAGCACCTGCTGTGAATCCAGGAATAGTAACATTCCAACTCCTCTCTGACACACACTGACTTCGTAATCTGGTTAGCCTCATTAAGCTCATTTCGCTCTCTCTCGCTCTCTCTCGCCTTCTCTCGCCTTCTCTCTCACCCCCCTCCCCAAAGGTGTACTATTGCCCCAGAGTGATGATGACTCAATTAAAAGGCCAGGTAGAGAATAGGGTGAGTGTAGGGAGAGATAAGGAAGGACTGAAAGGTTTAAAGGAGATGCATACAGAGTAATACGATACATACAAATGGGGTGGTAATTTAATATAGGGACACAAACCTATTGCCTTCATCTGCTCTGAAACACTCCCTGGCCAAGATATGTGACAGATTACGTAACAGGTGGTGATGAGGTATGGCCAATGTATTAGGCTCAGAGCATTGCAATGACATTGTGTAGCACTCTGAAACTGCATTTCAGGACAGATCAAAATGTGTCAAATGGAGATAAACAATGCTTTCTCTGTCACTCCTGCTGTGACTACATTAGGTGTTGTGGCCAGACCAGTTGACTTTATCCGTGAATAAACATCTTCCCTGCATTTTGGCACACACCACAATGAGGCCTCCAAAGTGTTCTAGGCTAGCTATTGTATCATTGTGAGGTTTTATTTTTGTCTGTGAAACAAACATGCAAAGACATAACAGCCCTTCACAGTGATGGTATAAACCGACTGGGTTGGTGAGATCTTCCAGACCTGCTGCAGTGCTCATCCTATAGACTGTGGCGTATCCATGTAGCAAAGTAAGCAGTACAGAAAGCAAATTCAGCCAACGCCAACTGTCAGTGTGTTGATTCCGTTTGCTCGCTCTGCTTACTAATGTAGTGAGCCGACCATATCTACAAAGCATGGCACACACCGCAACAGGCTATATGACAATAATACTAGATAAAAATACTTCTTGAGGAATGCTGGAGAAATTATGAAAATGTGGGACTGTCCTGCACAATTCAGGATACACAGGCACCCTAGTAGTTAGAGGAAATGTATGGCCACATTTACTGTAAACATGCCAGTTTGTGGTGACATGCCTTTCACATGAGACATAAAGAGTGCCTTGAAAGGGCTTGTCCTTGTGCTTTCCAAGTTAAAGGTTTCCAAGGTTAAAAATCAACCCCCATTTCTGCCTCCTCCTCCTCCCTCTAGCGGCAGCTGGAGGCCCACCATGAGGAGGGCATGGTGGTGTCCCACATGGTGGTGGCAGGCGTGGGCATCTGGATCGCCTTCAGCTCAGGCTCCACGCTGCGCCTCTTCCACACCGAGACCCTGGAACACCTGCAGGACATCAACATTGCCACGCCCGTGCACAACATACTAGCTGGTAAGACTATGCTTCGGATCAAATTATATTTTATTGCGTCTCATCATTATCATAGCTTGTTTTTCTTTCTTATCCCTTCCTTATCTTATATAAGGATTGACCTATCTCTCCTAAACATAGTGCATTATATTTCAAGAGTACTGCATATTAGAAAACATGACCCCACCCCAGGAACCCCAGTCATGATATCCAGTGGTCAGTCCTGAATAACGCTGCAGAAAACGCATACCAGGTGTTAAGAGGTGACTGTGGCGTCATTGATACCAGGGCCTTTGGATCTGAAACCGCCATCTCTCTCTGTTCTCTCTACAGTGTTACCCGGTGATGTGATCCTTATGTCAGTGAGTTGGTATTGTTTGACAGGGAACGACAAAGCAAAGCAGTGTTCACTTTTTGATATCTGATCTCAGTCAAATATCCTGGAAACACAGGCTGTGAGGCAGCTCCTATGACATCATCTCTGCAAAGAGGCTGTCTTTTTCTGTGCCTGTCTGTAATTAGCTGACATCAGTGTAGGTGCTCGTGCAGGGTGGCTTGTCCTGTGGCAGGTGTGTCACATTCCCGTCCTCTGCGAGAGGCCTAACAATAACCTAGGAACCTGTCATTGTGTCTTTATTCACCAGTGTCCTTGTTTGGCAGGGCAACATATATCTGATCTCAGCCAAGTCAATAGTGAGCGCTATTCTGTCTTATGTCACCTTGTAACACAGAGTTGCAGAGTTGAGTATTACTTGAGAAGTCAGTCTCATTACTTACTTCCTTGCTGCATAATATGACCTCTTTTAAACCCTGATGAGAACACTGTGCCGACTGCTGCAGACGTACACTGATTCTTATCACTGAGTGGTAATGACAGGAACACAGGGTCAGCGAGGCTGGGCAAATAAGCCATACAGCAGAGTTGGAGCCCAGATACTGTGGATGGCTTATGCCCTAGTCAAATGGCTCTGAAGATAAGTGATATATCTACATTAAGTACTGTATGAAGCATGTAGTGTGTAATACTGAGATCTGAATGTTGCATTTGCATGGTCATGTTCTTTGGTACCAGGATTATGATTTATCACCCATTTGCCCAAACAACTGTATTTCCTTCAGCATTCATTTGTTGCTATGGCACTGTAATTCCAACTGTATTAGATAATGCTGGTGTAATGTGAGTGTGACAGAGACGGATCTCAGCGCTGTGGTCATTAGGCGTCACGCCAGACGTCCGGGTCACGAATGTCCACCTCAAATCCAGAATCTCTCAATATGACAGTTGTCCCTGACTGAAGTCAGCAGAACAGCCAGCTGTGTTGGAACTAATCCGATGTTAGCCTCGAACCAGTGTAATCTGTCTGCTTGTGCCTGGCCTTAAATGGCTGACATAAGGACACGCAAGCCTGATAGGATGAGTGAAGGCTTTTTGTTTCGATTCTTTTTGGAGGGGATGGGGTGGGGTGGGGGTTTGTTCCTGTGTTTGTTCCTGTAGCCTGCGTGGTTTGTTACTGTCTGTGTGGACGGATTGCTGCTGCTTTGCGTCTCTCCTCAGCCATGCTGAGTAATGCTGACAGCTTTGTTATTCTAGGGCTTGGTACTCATCTCCTGGGAGTTCTTGTTGCCATGAACGTTTATGTAAATGACCTGTGACAGTCGGCTCTCTGACTCCCCCTTGAAGTAAGGCTGTATATGATTGCGATGACACTTCACTGAGGTTTTGATTAGTGGGTGTAATTTGAGGCTGGGAACTGCGCGGGACTGTTTCTTAATCCCACTCCCGCCTGCTCCCGCTGGATTTTTGACCGTTACCGCCCGCTTCCGCAATGTGTGTGTGCACTGTGTAGTATTAATTAAGAGATACATACCTGTCGGGGATAATGTAATGACATTTCGTATTACCAACAGTATTATGTACAGTATCTCTTTAAATGTAATGTAGTATCTCAATGCAGTCCTCTACTGGGAACAATCTGTTGACAGCTGTGGCTTAAAGTAAGTGTTTGTATGTGTACAGAAAGAGCAAGGATGTGTGTGTGTGTGTGTGTGTGTGTGTGTGGGTGGGTGTGTGTGTGTGTGTTCATGGGCATTCTTGCTTGTGAAAGAGAGAATAAGAGTGAATGAATAGCCTGCAGTTGATCTGCACTGCCCATTGTTTGAACAGCTTCATTAACAGTCAAGCTGTGCCAAGGGTGCGTGCACAGCATGTTTAATCTTCAATGTACTCATCCCCATCTAAGGTTTTATTAACATTGGCTCAGTCATTAAAGAATGGCTGTGTGTGGTAGTTGTGCATTGTCTACTCAACCTGGCCACCTCTGCTCACCACACCGCAGGGGATGAGTTTTAACATGACGATACGTATAATTATTACTGGTTTTGGACACAAAAAACAGCTACACATACAGAATACGATGTCAGTTAAGCCATTTGTGAGTAGGTCATTACATATTGTTCAGCATTATTCACAGTGCATTGTTATGCGCCCTCAAACTTAGCTGAATCCTGCTCTGCTGTAGACTGTAGTGGATTGCACATAATGTATTCAAGGAATTTCCAAACCCATGGGTTTCTTAAGAAATGCCACATGGTTACTGGGAAAACTCCATTGGAGTAGTGCTGCCGTTGAGAATTCCCATTAGCTTGACCTTGTGGGAATGTCTCTCTCCAATACCCAGTGTTTGGAGACAGAAGCGGGAGCCTTTCTTCCGAGACAGATGTAAGTGATAAAGCTTGCCTGCTTTGGGACCTTGGTGCCTGTATTAGCTAATATGATCCATGCAACCACAGAGGAAGCAGGTTCTGGGAGAGACCACCGCACATGAAAGCCTCCGTCCTCCAGCCCTCTGCCACTAAGAGCTCACTTCCCCTGATAACGGCAAAGGGTCACCAGCCTGTCTCTTCATCTTGTCAGTCAACAACTTGGCAGTTTCCCAGCGGAACTCTTTCCAGTCACTCACACCCTCCCTCAACCCCCACTGAGTCCACCTGCACGGTTTGACCAGCTAAGTTCTACACACGCCAGGCCATTAGGTGGTGACTAAGTTCAGGTTTGTCTTCTCAGGCAAATTCAGCATTTCTGTGTGTTGCGATCTGCACTTTTTCTAGAATTTGCCACAGTGGTGCTTATCTCTGCTGGCAGCTGCAGTGGAATTGAACCTGAGAATGTGCTGCTCGCGCAAAAACTTTGACGTAGCGGGAATTGCCAGTGGAACAGCTTTGGCACAGCCTGAGATCAATACAACTCTGGCAGTGGGACTAGTGTTTTGTCTGCCTATCTTTACTCCAATAGCACAGTGGGGGTTATTCCCACAGAGGAAATAAGTCATATTTCAAATCAAGACGAAGATAAAGGAAGCCAGACACCATTCAGATATTTGATCTGTCGAGAGCGAAGGGACTGGTCCTGCTCAACTGCTTTCTTTGAGAAGTCTGTTTTGTCATGAAGGCATATCCTGTTACCGTTCCTAATGTAATGTTGGCTTGCCCACAGGACACAGGTTGAGGCAGGGCATTGATTTAGCAAACGATATCCCTGCAGAATAAAAGGAACACATGTAGGGTGTTGGCTTCAGCTTAAATAGGGCTGTGAAGGTGCAGGGTTTAATATCAGACGTGTACGAGGTGGGGTTATCCTCATGCTCATGCACGTTGGAGCAATCTGGAGATTGCAGATAGAGGCTGCTAGCCCGGGCAGTATTTTAATGGGCTCTAATGGTAGTCATTTGCGCTGTAACCTATATCTTGCTTATTTATAACAGAGCGCAAGGGTGGGTAATTACAGAGCAATTTGCTGCTATTCACGTTATTACAGCGAAATCACGCTGCTCTCGCTCTGCAGTGCCAAAGTCTGCACCTGAGCTCATCCGTCTCACCATGACACCTTTTAGCCCGGACAATGCTGTCTGGACGCTGTGCTGGCCAGCAGGCGGTCTCTTGTGCCGACAGTCTTTGTCTGCTCCGACGTGACCTCAATAGTCAGCCATGCGTGGCCTAATGGACAGATATTAAGTGGTGGGGGGGGGAGCTGGGGGGCAGTAGGCAACACCTCTAGACCTCTGTCTGTGCACCCCCACTACTCACCTCTCATCTATGGATCATAACAGAGAGATGCAGATGCAGAGGAAGCTCCCGACCATCGTGGTGAGAATGCGCTGTTAGCCGCTCTTCACTCTAGGTAATGTCCTGTTAAAATGGACTCCAGCATGTCTGACCACTGGAACATGATGAGGAGAATAAAACGGGTATATAAAGGTTTAGGAAGATGGACATCATTTGGTCTGAATCCAAACCCTAAAGGGTTCATCTGCAAGTGTGTTGATGAAGCAAATGCAGTATCGCACTTTGGCATATACATTTTGATCTCGAACATGAAAGTGGACTACATATAGACTTTGTAAGACACTAACAAATCCAACTGGTCTGTCAGGCTCAATAAAGGCGCCAGCCTTTACTAGGTACATTGTGCTGATGTGAGCTATTTCTGGACTGATAGAAAACCTACACTGGCATGTCAGTGGTAATGTTTGGGATGTGCTCCTCCCTTCTGTGGTGACTTGTGAGAACTCCGTGCAGATCACAGTGGGGGCTCCGGTCTCGGACCAGGGCCTGAGCTGGGCCATGTTGTCGCTCACGCCGGGTTTATTTTTGTTCACCCTCTGGGTGGGGATCGCCAAATATTATGAAAGGAGGAAGTTGAGCAAGCCGCCAGCCGGCCGCCTGTGTGTTTCTGCTAGCCCTGGGCCCTCATTATAAGCACATGTGAGCCATGCTCAGGGGCCCACAGTTGTACTGTGGGCTGGTGTGGGGAGTGGTTACCAGCCTGTCTGTCAGACTGGCAGACTGGCTGGTTACTTGGACGTGTGTGTGTGTGTGTGTGTGTGTGTGTGTGTGTGTGTGAGTGAGTGTGCCCCCTGCGCGGGGTCACTTCTAAGGAGGGGGCTCAGTCAGATAGATTGGGGATTTTGCCCAAAGCCCTGGAGGATTACTTTGAAGGAGGTAACTGAACAGGCTGCTACAACAGCAATGACTCATGTCTCACCTCCCAAACCGCTCAACTGAGACCTGCTATTGCAAAACTGGTGGTTTCTTATAACAGTCGTCAAGATGCATTCTTTCTCTACATTTGATGAATTTCCTGCAGAGCTCTCTGCTATTGTGTGGCGTCAGCCTAAGAGGAGTGCCAAACCCCACAGAATAAGTCACAGACTGTTGCCGATGCTAAATTTATTGTCATCTGTGATAAAGAATGTTGTTAACTTGACAGGCCCTTTGTTTACAGTCCAAAGCGGTGTTTCATAGTGCAGTGATTTTTCTGACCAGGGAATTGTACAGGGCAAACTGTCCTGCCCTCGCTGAATAGATTCAGAGCTGCTTGCTTAATTGCTGCATTACGCTCCACTCAGTCTACTCAATTTGATTCAAAGAGGACCAAAATGGTGCCTATTTATCTGCTCAGATAGATGTTTGGTTTGAAAAGAACTGCTTTCATGCCAGCGCCTCTTTAATTTGCCCTGGAGACAAATGTCCGTTGGATGCTATGCCTGCCCACCTGTTAACTCCCTCTATACTGTACTCCTGCCCGGTGAAATATGCATGTGCTATTTTCAGGAGATTTGAATCTCATTTCCACAATATAGCTGTGTGAAGTCTGACTGTCTATTCCTGGTCCTGGAAATCACTCAGCGTAGAAGCCCCAAGAAACATGTCATTGCCATTTCTGTCAATATTAAACACAAACTGACTCTGTCTCTGCAGGGAACCAGCGGGTGTCAGTGAGCAGTCTGTTGGTTTGCCACGGTCTGCTCTTGGTGGGTACCAACCTGGGTGTGACGGTGGCTCTCTCTGTCCCCAGACTGCAGGGCATTCCTAAGGTCACAGGTAAGACACCAGCCTTCACATGGGTTAACACGGTGTGAAGTATTTTGACTTTAACAGTAATTTGGAGCATGCCGCGTTCCTAAATTTCCATGTGCACTAATATAATCTCAAAATATGTCAATTCCAAAAACGGAAATATATGTTCAATTAAATGCTGCACAGTTTGTAGCAATTTGATATTAAAAATGTAGCATGTTAAAACCCCGTGTACAGACCATCAAGGCTGCGGATTGCTTTGCTGTCTGTAGGTCGAGGGATGGTGTCTTTCCATGCTCACAATGGCCCGGTCAAGTTCCTCACGATGGCTGCTGCGGTGTGCAACCGACCCTCTGGAGTCCCGTCCACCAATCCTGCCAGCCAGGCCCAGCCAGCAGTGGCAGAAGATGGAGATAAGACTCAGACCCCCACAGATTCAGCTCTGCCTCCCCCTCAGGGCCAGGGCTTGTGGCTTGGGGAGGCAGGCTGCACCGCCATGGCTCTCCAGGACTCCCTCTCCACCTCGTCCTGTGGCTCGCTGGCTCCATCCCAGGGCTCCCTGGAGCACGGACCAGAGGACGGGGCCTTGTACGACCTGCTCCACGACCCGGCCCACCACCAGGGGTGCCGCAGAACCAGCAAGGTGGACGTCAGTTCTCTGCTGGTGGTCTCGGGGGGCCTGGGGCACCGCAGGGTCAACAGGAAGACCAAACAGTCCCGCCACGAGGACAACAGCTCCATCATCATGGTCTGGCAGATCCCCCTGCTTAACATGTGACTTAAAGGGACACTCCTCGATTTGTGTCTGGAATTACCCTTGTGGTTAAAACCAGCATTACAAATACTTTTTTGGTTTGGTTTGAAACTCGAAGAGTGCACACCCCTCCCCCACCTGGCCTGGCTCGTATTGCGTCTATACTCCTCCCCCTAAAGCTCTCATAGGCTCACACTGTTCTCTACACCTTCCCCTACAGCCACCCACATTTATGTTTTCAAACATTCAGCAGTGAGCTGGGGGGCGCTATCAAAACTGAGGAGTGTACCTTTAAGAGAGACATCATAAACAGGGAGAATTGAGGACTCACAAAATAAAATATGAAGCATAAAATAATGAGTGTGTGGCAAGCAATACAGTACAATGCTGGAGTGCTGCTGTCTCTCCTTGCAGTCAACGCTTGCATGGAGCTCATTTCAATCAGTTCAACTCAATGTCTTAGTACAGCAATAGCACAGTACAGCATTAGCCATTCCACAAGATTCCCTGAAGACCTGTTCAGAGATATACTACACATAGCATTGCTTATAAAAGAATCAATATAACCACTTAAACAAGAGACCTGGAAAAAACACTGTGTCTTTAACTTTACACCCCTGTAAAGTAATCTGATGGTGTTTTTTAACAAGAACAATATGTTACATTAAACGCCATACTGGCATTGAAAAATTACTTGGGGAAAAACATTTGTCCTGCTTGGAAAGAATATGAGACAATATTGGGGCTCTGGAACTATTATGTAAACACTTCATCCTTTGGAACATTACATTTTGACAATTTTTTTATTGTTCATCTCTTATTGCCAGCCCAATGTTGTAAATAAGAACTATCTTAACTTTGTTTATTATATGTGTCATCTTAGGGAGTCTAATGAGAGGAACCATGTCCTTGTCAACTTGGTACACTGAAGCTAATCAAGTTAATATACCATTGTGCTAACAAATAAGAGGCTTGAAAAGGGGTTAAATATTGCTAACTAAACAAGCTGGAACAGCTTGATGAGAATTCCTGGCTGGCCAGGTTTTCAAATGAAATTAAAATGAGTAGGATGTTATCACCACCAGGAGAGGTTTTTTCCCATAATGCTTTTTTATTTCACACTTTTAATGTACTTGTTTTATGTATATTAACAAATTTATAAACATTGGTTTATTTCTGAAGCCTTGCGTAGTTCAATGCTATTTGCATCTTTTTTAAATGTTTTTCATATTTTGATTAATTTGATTGTTATTATTATTACAATATTAACTTCACTTGGCTTTCTCACTCCTCTTTCAGGGATGCCCACTAACTGATGGTGGTAAAACACTGCAATGCTTTTTAAATCTAGCAGATAGTTAATATTACCAACAGTATAGAATAGGAAGTATTATTACTTCATTCAAACTAAACATGTGCTATTACACCATTCTGATCCAACCTGCCAATACATGTGGGGACTAGTACTTTGCCTGAGGGGAAACAGGAACCAAGGCTGCTGTAGTTTTCCGTGACTTCGCTGTTCATTTCTCCTACTGCCTCACAGAGGGTCAGGACTTCTTTTGCTTCTGATAACGCCCCCGTCCTCTGTTACACAATCTCATTCTGCTATATTATCTGTGCTAACGTAAATAGACTGGAGAAAATTTGGCTTTAAGTTCTCTGTCCCTGAAGGCTTCTCTTCCTTTCATCAACTCTCACAATGTTTTTCGGGCGATATAATCCTCTGCCCTCTGGGGTGTTTCCAAATATTTTTTTATCTGATTTTTAATATCTGGTATGTGTTGCGTGGAATGCTGACTTCAGTTAATCTTTAACTGCTGTAGCAGAATGCTGTCGTGTAGAAGTACAAACTGGCAACGCCTCAGTGACACATACTGTGTTAGCCTGAGTAATCCACGGTTATCAGCTTGTCTCACTGTGTCCTTGTTTATCACATATCAAGGCAGGCATACAACTGAAAACCATTTGTTTTCCGAGACCCTGAGGTTTCCATGGAGACTCGTGTGTGTGTGTGTGTGTGTGTGTGTGTGTATGTGGGGGGGGGGGGGGGGGGGTTTAAAGGGGGTTGCAGGTTTTTTTTTAAAAGAAAAAAAACAATTAAAAAACCAATATGAATTAAAACAAATAAAATTA
>JAOEHI010053185.1:0-15564 GCA_025447815.1 Percopsis transmontana | reverse complement strand
CCCCCTTCCAGGTGGTCTACGGCCGTCAGCCTCCGCTGTGCCCCTGGACAGGGGCTACCAGCGACGTCCCCGCCGTGGAGGAGTGGTTCCAGGGCGCGGAGAACGCTTGGGACGCCGTCTGGGGACGTCTGCACGCGGTGAGCCAACGACAGAAGCTGCAGGCAGACCGGCGGCGGTCCGACGCCCCCAGCTTACGCCCGGGGGATGAGGTGTGGCTCGCCACCCGGGATCTACCACTCTGTCTGCCCTGCCGTAAGTTGGGTCCCCGGTATGTGGGGCCATTCAGGGTCCTCCGGAAGGTAAACAACGTTTCGTACACGTTGGCCTTGCCCGTGGAATACAGTCGGATCACTCACCAACATTTCATGTCTCTCTCCTCAGGTCGGTGGTTCCCGGTCCCCTGGCTCAGCTGGATGGACCAGAGGGCTCAGTATGCACCGTGATCACTGAAATCTTGTCCAGGCGACGTAGAGCTGGGCTGCAGGACTGGGAGGGGTATGGCCCCGAGGAACGCAGCTGGGTCCGGGCCGAGGACAAAGGACTCATCCGAGCCTTTCATCGGCGTCGACCAGCCTGCTCCACGACCTTGGGGCCGCCCGGCACATTGGCGAGCGTCGTCGCCAGGAGGCGCACCTAGGGGGGGTACTGTAACAACGGGAGTGCCCCGCCTCTCCCGCTCTAGCTCGCCGGCGTATTAACCAACGGCCTGCGGCCGTCCACTCATCAAGCGCACCTGGGGTTTCACACACCTGTTCCGCATCTACTCATCTCCTCACTCCCCTGCTATATAATCGGGGAGTAGGAGATGAGGAGTTGTACCTTATTGTTTGGCTTCACTATGTTATGGCCTATTGTCTACGTGTTTTCGCATTAAACGTTCATCGCTGTTTGGAAACATATCACAGTTTGGATTCACGTCCTTTTGCACCTGCACTCGCGCACCTCAACCGTGACATTGTCACTGATGATTTTGGTTAATGGTCCAGGCTGTCTGGGTGGCCTCTCTGGGTGGTCACATGACCAATTTTGTGTAACGTTAAGGGGTGCTGCTTGGAATGGTGCCTCACCCCTCCCATTAGATCTCGCCGGCGTGTGGCTCATCCACATCCCCAATGCACCCCAGCTCCACAACGGGCACTCACACACACCCATGTATTGTTTGTGGGGGTTAAATATATTGGGGATTGTTTTCCGACTTTGTCGGTTATTCGTTGTTGTCTGTGTCATAGTATACTTTGAATGCTGGCAGTAGCCAACCTGCATTTAACCGTTTTTGGAGTAACTGCCGGGCCAAGGCTCATTTTGTTACCACGTGTGTTTGTGTCCTCCATTCGTCTGCATTTGTATATGGTTTCCTAGAAACCATATACAAATCACCTCACCCCTTATTATATTTCATAAATAGGATTCATAAACTTGTGTAAAGGTTTATTCTTTTCTCTGTGTCTTAATGTCTGGTGTGATGACAATAATAGTAGTATTTGGTGTCCACTTTCATGCGCTCCTTATATTTTTGTAACAGCTAAACTCCCTAGGTAATCAAGAAAAGGAAAAAGACCTAGGGGCCTTATTTAGGGTCACATAAAGTAATTTTATTTTGATTCAATTTTTATTGATTTTATTCAATCCACAAAATCACAGTCAAATAATTAAGTAATAATTATTTATTTTAATACATATAGTATTTACATTCATTTAGACTGTGTTTTTCCCATCAAGTGTTTTCTTGTGTTGAGTTCAGGTTTCAAAACAATAATGAAGCATTTAGGTGCAAATATACAAAAAAGTAAGCCATACGTTGAAGCCAGAATAGCGAATATCTCAACAGCTACAGTGAACTTCCCAGGAGAGCTGACATAAGCTGGGATAAAGGTGATCCAGACCGCACAGAATATCAACATGCTGAAGGTGATGAATTTGGCCTCATTGAAGTTATCAGGAAGTTTTCGAGCCAGAAAGGCCAGTATGAAGCATAACAAAGCAAGGACTCCTATATAACCTAATACAGCCCAGAACCCTATAGGAGATCCTAGAGCACATTCCAGAATGATCTTTTCCTTATAGTGATCCATATTATTCAATGGGTAGGGAGGGTTAATTGTCAGCCAGAGGATACAAATCACAATCTGTATTAGTGTAAAAGCCAAAACACTGAGTCTCTGCTGGGCAGGACCAAACCACTTCATAACATCACTGCCTGGAAGTGTAGCTCTGAAGGCCATTAACACCACTATAGTTTTCCCCAGAACACAGGAGATACAGAGCACAAAGGTAATGCCAAAAGCTGTATGGCGCAACATACAGGACCACTCAGAGGGCCGTCCGATGAAGGTCAGAGAACACAGGAAACACAGAGTCAGTGAGAAGAGCAGTAGGAAACTCAGCTCAGAATTGTTGGCCTTAACTAAAGGGGTATCCTTATTAATAAGGAACAGGATGGCCACAGCAATAGTTAGAATTACCCCAAACAAAGAAAAAAATATCAGTATTTGGCTCATGACCTCAGAAAAGGAGAGGAACTCAACGGTTTTTAGTACACATGTATCTCTATTTTGGTTTGACCAGTATTCTTCAGGGCACTTTGTGCAGCCATTAGAATCTGTAATAAAAATTATGTCAGCATGTAATTAGATGCAGAAAACATTGACGACTGTATCATGGCAAGCTTCAACATGATACACATGGTCCAACAAACAAATGTTGTTTGCATATCATTGATTTCCCTGTATGTGATACATATACCTGTAGTGTTAGTGATCTCGCCATCTGAACAGGGTATGCAGTCATAGCAGCACACGGGCTTCCCTTTCTGAAGGACCTTACGAGCTCCTGGTGGACAGCTCTCACTGCACACTGACACAGGCAACTATGAAAGACAAATAGAGGAAAGGGTTTCCAATATAGAGTTACACAGACAAAGAAAACATACTGTACATTTAGAGTATATATCACCAAAAAATAACAAATCATGGTAGAATACAGATGGGAATATTATTCAGCTTAATTGCATCATTTATGTTGTAATATGAACTCTGCCTCTGTCTTTCCACCGGGCCATGTTATGTCTTCGATTCTGAGGACAAACTGCTTCCCAGGAGGTAAAGAGGCATCATAATAGCCCACTGGTTTGAACTGGACTGAGCCGTCCGATCCACGCTGCCAGTTTACCACCTCGTACCGGGCCACGGCCGCTCCGGTAGCGTCAAACCACACCTGCTCCCCGTTGTTCATGGTAAAATTGACCTTCTTTAGAGACTCCACTACCTAATAAAAGAGATGGACAAAAACAATTACATTTCTTTAAGGAATTCAAATTAAATTGATGTGTAGTTATTTCATCTTACCTGCCAGGGAGAAGTCACAGCCTTGTCACAGCCCTGATCACATTCCATTAGGATGTGTAGAGAATGGGCTACAGCATAGATGGCTTTGTAGATATTAGAAGAGTACCTGAGCTCTGGTACATCCGCATTATAACCTTTAAATGCCAATAAATCTGAGTTTTCCTTGCAAGGTATCTTAATCGTCACATTATCTTGGTTTTTCTCTGTGCACTGAAATGCAGTTTCCCAGAATTCTTTGATTACAAAATCATCAAAGCCACTAATGTCGGCCTTCTGCACAGCAAATCCCAGAGATCCCCCTAGAACACTAAAGCTGGTGGGGGTCACCAGGCTGTCAGCTGTGATCCAGGCCTCCACACCAACAAACTGCAGGCCTGTGATGTTGTGAATACTCAGCTGCTCCAGCAGGTTGTTCATCTCCACGTGAGCCAGGAAGCCGACTATGACCCGGGCTGTGCTCTTGCGAATCACCTCTATCACTTTCCTCAGCTTCTCTGGCTCCGTCCTGTCGAATTTCTCAATGTACTCTACACAAATGCCTTCCTCCTGGGCTGCGGAGAGGAAGATAGCCATGCCGTTGTTGCCGTAGTCGCTGTCGCTGTTGATAGCCCCCACCCAGCTCCAGCCAAAGTGTTTGACCAGGTGGGCAAGAGCTTGGCTCTGGTAGAGGTCACTGGCAATGGTGCGGAAGAATGAGGGATACTGTATTCTGCTGCTCAGACACTCACACGTCGCCGAATGGCTAATCTGAGAAAACAGACATATATGTTAATTGTTTGAATGTGCAATTATGTTGCATTAGGTATATGCGATGTTTCCCTCTCACCACAGGTATTTTGAATGGCCCTGTTGTTCGTGATAACACTATGGTTGAAGACGATTCCGACTCTCCGATGATGGCGTAAACAGCTGACTGACCGGAGCAGGTCTTCCCCACAGTCCATTCGTCGCCATTCATGAGTGCCATGGCCGCGCGCATAGAGGATAATGTAGAGCCACAGTTGTCATAGATACGATATCCAATAGAAATATTAGGAAGAAGAGACTCACTCCTGTTGATCTCCTCAATGGCAAAGATCATAGTTTGGGCAAAACGAAACTCTCTGAGATTCACACTGCGTTTAAGAAGGAAAATAATGTGGCTTTGTGAATGCACAGTATTTGTGTGAACACACATTTTGAATAAAGCACAAAAACACACCATACTGTACCTAGAACATGTTAGACGTGTCGGGGTGTCTGTGAAGGAGAAGGTAGGCTGTTCTATTTTGCTGTGGATTGAAAAGGCTCCTCCGATGGCTACATCTCCTGCCTTGGACAGCAGCGGGAACTCTGGACTCCCCAGGATCTGACACAGGGGAGCCTCTTCCTCTGTCCCCAATGCATTTGCCAGCCCATGTAGGACGAGACAAAGCAGTACCGCTGACATTTCATAAACAACTCACTAATAGGGCTGTGCCACCCAGAGTCATATTGGAGTCTAATGCCAGATTTTATAACTTCAACGCTTGGCTGGCAAGGATCACTAGCCTCTTGGTAGCCAATCAGGAGACAACTGCAAATGGACAATAGGGCACTAGGGCCTACATGGGTTTACTGTCCCATGTTTGCAAAGTTCAAGGCAGCATGCAATGTAAACACAAGTTTTCCACTCCAGTGTATTGTTTATTTAAAATTAATAAAAAAAGTTTCACATTGATTTAAAACAGCTGTAATGTTGTTTTGGGAGCGAACTGGGCCACATTTGGGGAGGATAGAATAAAATATAACAGATCTGCACCGGATCAGAGCCAGATGATGATAAATTCACAGTGGAGCTGGGTTAGTCCCAGCCTATATGCAGTCCCCATAAGCAAAACCGATCAGCCCCCATATTGGCCAGGGATGGTGGGCTGCTTCTTTGATAACTATTATAACTACAGCAGTTGCATTACTTAGCACTGACGTACAGTACAAGACATAGACAGTGGAGTTGTAGCAATTTATGCTTCTGGTGGAATCCTGGTGGAATCCTGGTGGAGGGCGATGTGCAGATCCGTACGTTGCTGTTGCTGCTCACTGGCCGAGCCCACCTAGGGAGACTTAGTTCCGGACACTGGCAGCTGAAACGAGCCGGCCCTCCGCACCGCCTTCCGCATGAGGCTATGGAAGGAGGGGCAATTGGAGATGGCCTGCCTACGGGAGGTCTTGTCGCTGGAGGCCATGATGGACCGGGCCCTTACCATCGATGGCCACTTATGCGACCGGGATCGGGATCGCCTGGCGGGACGTCTACCCTCGACAGCGCCACCCAGCAAACATGAGCCCAGCTGTCGTGGCGGCAGAACTTCCTGTAGTCCCCCTCCGGATAACATCCCAGCAGAGTATGCGGATTTGGCGGACGTCTTCTCCCAAAACCAGGCCGAATGCCTTCCTCCTCATCGACCCTGGGACTGCGCTATCGACCTGCTGCCCGGGGCTGTCCACCTCCGGAACCAGGTATACCTGCTCTCATTGGCCGAGACCTCTACTATGGAGGAGTACGTCAGCTGCGCGGCGCCCGGTTCTTCACCAAGCTCGACCTCCCGAACATATATAACCTTACCCGGATCCGGGATGGAGACGAGTGGAAGACCGCCTTCAACACCACGTCAGGCCACTACGAGTGTCTCATCATGGCCTTCGGACTGTCGAACGCACCATCTGTCTCCCAGGCCTTCAAGGATGAGATACTCCGTGACATGGTCAGGCGGCAGGCCGTGGTCTATATTGACGACCACCTGATCTACTCGTCCACGCTCGTGAAGCACGTCGTACATAGGAGGTAGAAGGTGCTTCGCCGCCTGTTGGACCACAGCCTGTATGCGAAGGCGGTGGAAGTGCTCCTTCCACCAGCCCACCGTCGGGTATGATATTGGCCAGCAGGGGGTGAAAATGGTCGGGCAAAAGGTGGAGGCAGTCAGGTTGTGGCCTACCCCCAGCTCGATTAAACAACTGCAGAGCTTCCTGGTGTCCGCCAACTTCTACTGAAGGTTCATCCGGTACTGCAGCACCATCGCAGCACCTCTCACATCGTTGTTAAAGGGCTCCCCCACTCGTCTATGGTGGAACCCGGAAGCTGAGGAGGCCATGATAGAATAGAAGACGCGCTTCACATCTGCTCCCCTACTGCCCGATCCTTGGCAGCCCTTCGTGGTGGAGGTGGATGCGTCGGCGGTGGAAGTAGGGGCCTATCCCAGCGGCAGGGGGCGCCGCCAGAACTCTACCCATGCGCATATTTCTCTAATAAGCTCTCTGCCGCTGAGCGGAACTACGACTTGGGAGACAGAGAGCTTCTGGGAGTGAAGTTGGCTTTCGAGTGGAGGCACTGGTTGGAGGGCGCTCAGGAACCATTCACGGTCCTGACGGACCACAGGAACGAGCAGTTAAGTGCTGCCATAAGTTGGGACCCCGGTATGTGGGGCCATTCAAGGTCCTCCGTTGGGTAAATTATGTATCTTACACATTAGCCTTGCCCGTAGAGTACAGCCGGATCTCACCTATGTTCCATGTCTCTCTCCTCAGGTTGCCTGCTCTGTTGGACGGCCCAGAGGGATCCA
Organism: Percopsis transmontana; assembly: GCA_025447815.1. Classification (NCBI taxonomy): domain Eukaryota; kingdom Metazoa; phylum Chordata; class Actinopteri; order Percopsiformes; family Percopsidae; genus Percopsis; species Percopsis transmontana. The sequence goes on along the minus strand of JAOEHI010053185.1, from coordinate 8,642 downwards.
CCTATGCCGTTAGAAGAGTCCTGCATTCCAGGCGGCGGAGGGGTGGGTTGCAACTGGGTCCGGAGCGAGGACATCCTGGCCAGGGATCTCATCTGAGAATTCCACCGACTGCGCCCGGACCAGCCTGCTCCTCGACCCCGGGGCCGGCCCCCACACCGGCGAGTGGCGCAGCCAGGAGGCGTGCCTGGGGGGGACTGTAACAGAGGGCGCGCCCCTGCCCCCCTGCTCTAGCTCGCCGGTGTACTGAACCACCGGCTGGCGGCCTCCATTCATTCAACGCACCTCCACTTATGCACACCTGTCCCGCATCTCCTCATCACCACACTCTCCCAGCCTATAAAGCCGGAGAGTGGGTGATGAGGAGTTGTCGGTAATTGTTTGTTAAAGCACGTTGCTACGACGCTTTGTTTGGATTACCTGTTTGTTGAAATACTCTGTGAGTAAGAACATTAAATACACGCAGTGTGTGTTTTTTTGCCACTTTGTCGTCTTTTCCTGCACTTGCACTCGTCACCCTCACACCGTGACAAAATCAAAGTGTTTACAAAAATACATGTAGTCAACAAACAGGCCATAAGCACTTCATGACACCTGGTTTGACTCATAGCAACTAATTATATATTCTTATATAAATATATATAAATTATATCTTTCAGAATACCTGCAATGATAGTATGACAGCCAGTAATAACGTCACACATCACATAATGTAACATACAAGGCCTGATGATATTTAGTCCTTGTGTGTTTAATAGATCTTTGAATCTTTTAATACTTTTTACTCCATAAAACTCTAGAAACTTCTGTTAATAATTTAAACCATTCCGTCGAACATGTTCAAGTATACAACTTTTTAGATTAATATGTGAATTATTATTAATATGTGAAATATTTACAATTGTGCAATATGCAAAGCTTTAACAGGAAAATGGTCATGGTCGTTAAATGTTTTGAAACTCTCACCACTAACTTAGAATTTTGTGCTCTCTTAGAGGGGTCAAAGTTAAATATTGTTCTCTATTGCAGTGCTGAGAAACAAGGGTAGGTAATAGTAGGTAATAGTAATAGTAGCATTTGTATTATTATTCAGTATATCTTATTTGTAAAACTTCGATACATGTGCATTATTTATTCTTATTTTGCTATATTATTTATATATTATATCATTGTTTTTATTCAAATTTTATTTAATAATAACAATTCCAATATTTGTCTATAACTATAAATTGTAAGTGGCTTTGGATAAAAGCCTCTGCTAAATGCTGTAAATGTAATGTAATGTAAATAACTGTCAGATCCTGATCAAGGAAATCAAGCATTTGGATAAGCGTATTATACTTACACTTTTGACAATCTCTCAAAATGAACAATTAATTTTAATTATTATTATTATTAATTTACTATGCCTGATTTAGCAAGGTATTGGGCCATGTAATATTTAATTTGCTGTTTTTTGTTATTTTCAGCACTGCAACATTTTAATTAACTGTTGATATACCTGTTGATTGGGCCATGTAATATTTAATTTGTTGTTTTTTGTTATTTTCAGCATTGCAACATTTTAATTACCTGTTGATATACCTCTTAGGCTGGGTCTAATTAAAATTAACAGGTTGTTTGTATGTTTGGAGAGATTTCTGTCAGATTACACTTGAGGGGTGTGTTGAGAGTCTTCCATTTGGGAGTTTAACACATGAAAACAGTGCATGAAAACATATGGTGAACTGAACATGCTTTAGGCATAACTGTGTTTGCCTTTCACACCCCAAGCCCTTCAGATCCCAACTAACTAAACTTACTGGAAACATACATTCCAAGTTGCATCATGGTCCCTTAAGACTTTCTCTGCTGAACATGGGCCCTTGGTGATTTTTGGCCTGGGCACAACAACAAGTTACTATAGTTATATTATTTTATTATAATACGCACAGAGCAGATGTAGGGAATGTTATGCACCTTCCAATTTTAAATTAAAACTGTTCCCTAGTAATAGTTCTCTTGTATTTCAGACACTGTTCTGAAGATATTCCAATTGTCTAGATGTTAATAAAATAGCAACATAACGACCGAATAAAAATAACCTAATTGTAAACCTTCAGATCTTAGGTTTGTAAGAAACCGGATAAGACACAAATGTCTACAACACTGTGCTGATACCACAATGTGTTGTTTTTTTTAAACACAGTGAGACCACTTCATCAGACCTTTGTATTTCCATGTGATCAGGATGTGCATATATTAATCATCAAAACTTACAATTACATGGTGCAGATAGGGGTTAGGCATCTTGTTCAAGGATGCTTACAGGTAGGTCAACTCTGGGGCGTGAACCCACAACCTTCTGGCTGGGAGTCCAACACATAGACCACTAGACCATCCTGCCCCACACTACTGCTAGAAAAATATTTTAGACCAAACATCAAGCATAATGTAACCTGATAATACATTAAGGAAATGCTGTTTTGTTATTTTGACTGTTAAACAACATGAGATTTTAGATTAGATTAAACAATAACATGGTTAGTGTTCCTCTTGAAACAAATCATACATTTTCTGGACTATATTGCCATCTGCTGGCAATAACCTGCTATAGTCTATATAGGCCAAAAGCCTATAATATATTTTCCCTTCTCTCCTATTGTTCTAAATTGTCCTCTGTTTGTCAACATGATACATTTCCACCAGAGAGTAAAGGGTTTCAAGTAATATATATAGTAGTAATAAATCATATTATGAAAGACCAGGAGTCCTGAGCATGACACCATGATCTTATCAAAGTGGATGAGTGGCTTTGAACTGTCATCCAACTGAAAGATCCCATAATGAATAAAGTATATCAAATCCCTTTATGTATTAAGATAATTCAGTATAATCTTGCTAATATTGTGTCATGTGTTAGACAGAACATAAATGATATAGCCTACACTGATGACCATAATACTTTTTTAAAATATGTTTTAAATAAGTTAAGCTTTTAGTATCTTATTTTCCAAGGTCCACCAGAAAAATTCTTGAATTTATACTTTAACATTTTATTTTACAAAGTTATTGAATGACTAATCTGTAATTTTAAGTAACCCGATTTTGGAAATTTGTGTGGAGAGACTTGACACATAAAATAATTGAATAACACAAACCATATTGATATTGATACTTATAGTTAAGTTTGTTGTATTTAGCTAGTTAAATTTTTATAACTGCAACAATTTTTAATCTTTATAATATTTATTGCAACTGTGATCTCTAGCCTAAACTGCAACAGCTGGTGCTAAATAGCATGTGTCCCTAGTGTATTAGCACAGGCACTCAGTCTGGTGGTTAGATCCTTTCATTAGACTTCAAAATTAATTAAATTCTCTCACCACACACCAGATGAGCCAGTTTTCATCACCCAAGGCCCAGATGTCATCACTTTGGAGGAAACACTTACCTGCCTTTGCTTGCCCAGCCAGGCCCCTGGTTCCTCTCCTAACCACCTGTGCGAAAGCTAAATTGGCAGGTCTTGGATGATGCCATCTCCCTACTGGTACCAAAACAATAACAGTTTAACAGCTTTACAACTCTTGTGTTACGATTCGTTGCATGTTGCTATTTGTGACTGATTAAAACAACACCTTAAGCTACCCTGGAGAGCGCACTTGCAGGTAATTTCCCAGGTGTTCAAGTTCACAAACAGTCGGTTTGTGAACGGTAGGTTTGTTTGTGAACTTGAACGCCTATTCCTCAAGGGGACATGTCAGTTTAATTGTTTTTGAGATCCTTAACTCCCTCTGCTGAGGATGAACTCCCTAGTTTCTTCTTTATAAAAAATCACTACACACAATGTGTGACAAAATTTTGAATGTAAATTGAATACATAAATTAAAATATTAATGAAAACGACATTTTTATAAAAAATATAACAAATGTGTGTGAAATACTAGGCTACAAAGAATGCATCTAGTTCAGTTATTAGACCATTTTGCTTACTAAATTGATTTAAAAAAAAAATCTAAAAGGAGCCAACACATAATGTCTCTTTTAGCTACTTTTCTCTTGTTAGAGGCTTCGGTGGATAGTGATAACATGGGTTCTCCTACAATATGATTTAACATTTACATTATATTTTTTATAATAATAATAGTAATAATATTTGTTGTATTGGAGGAGGAGTAGGCCAAGTAGAATCATTTATGTAGGCCTGTCTGATATGCAGTAGGCCAGTAATGAATACCAAAAGTATAGTTTTTTTTTTCTCTCTAGTTTACAATTTGTAAACAATTTACAATTCTGAGTTGTAACAAGGAACGGGCCCTACCATGTCAGCCATGCTAACACAATGTACTAACCAAAAGGCATCCCAAATGGAGAACGCACTTTTAATATTATAAAATGGAATTGTCGTTCTGCATGGGGTTTCACACTGAATGCAATGCCAACAAATAGCGCAAAAGTGTGCTGTTTCTTTGAACATGATACCACAACGTTCTGAACCACAACACAACACCACTGCACCACAACATTTTAAACAGACCTCATTGCATTTCTGCATTTCTGGGTGCTGACATAAAACTGTTATAGTGGACATGTTGATGTTTGTGAAAATAAGTATAAGTAGTATCGATTCTAATGAGGATAATGGGTAATATTGTTTTTTTCTCCCGCGTTATTGCTGCAGCTGACACGTTTTAGGATGTTTACATGTTCCACAGATTTCTACTAGACAAGCCTTTACACAATGAAAATACCCCAAATCAAACCTTTTCCAGTGAGTGTTTTTTACAGATTGTGGTGCAATGGTTTAATAAACATGATATTATTATTTCATGCAAATAATGCCAGAAACATGTATGTCGTCAGAAGGTCTTAAGATCGACAACCACAAATCAAACTCATTAGTTTAGATTTAGGCCATTCAAATTCAGAAATGTTTGGCCTCAGAAATTTCTGATGCAGAAAATATTTGGTAGATAAATATGGGGAAACAAGATTTCTTAGACAACATAACTGAACATCTGTGAGTGACATCATGGCAACATGTTTCTGAGTGGAGAAAAGAAAACCAAGGAGTTACAAATGACCCCAGCCTCCGCTACATGCAATAGCTATAATGATGATATTTTAACCGTGACCTACCCTTGCCATTGACTTCATCAAGACATTATTTAGCATCAACATTTCCACCACAGTTCAAAGGCACTACTCCCTCTAGTGGCCATGCAGGAGTCTGCACTTGAGTGAACAATGATTTTATAAAATGTAAAAATTGCCAGATGAGTTTATATAGATTGATAATGACGAAATATACTCAGTGGCAGTTCAATGCTTTACATGCTGTAGTGATTTAATAAATAGGAGAAATCTATTGAATACAAAAGAGTAAAAAAGATTCTAAAAAGGTAAAAAAGTGCAGCAAATTGCATTACCCAATTTACCACTGAACTTTTTATCTGCAAGGTAAGATTTGAGCTATTTAAGGACCATTCTGGAAAATCTAGCCCAGTGCTCCTTTCTATTTAGAAGTATATTATATTATGAACTGTAAAAGGCGGCACTAAATTCTAGCAGCACTCGAATTGTTGTTTTACCTGCATCAGTATTTAGGCATATATCGTTTAAAACCTTTATTAGAGCAGTTTCAGTGCTGGGATTGGTACGAAAGCCTGATTGGAACTTAAACTTAAACTTATACATTTAAAGTTATAAAATGTGCCAGTTGAAAACTACTTTCTCAATGATTTTTCCCAGAAGGGGAAGGTTTAGGATAGGTCAGTAGTTGTTGAAATGTAACAATCATATATTGTGTATGATCCAAAAAGTCTCAAGAGTCTCAGTTGATGCTTCTCTCTCTGTCTATCTGTCTGTCTGTCAGTTGGACAGTCACATTGTTTGTTTGTCCATTCCACAGGTTACAGTAATAGAAAACCCTGGAATATAATGTACCCATGGGCTTCAATTACAGCACTTGAAAGGCCATATAGCGGCTGTAGACAACGCAAAATAAAAAGGTGGCTTCTACATGCCATATCCCCAAAGAAATATACCACGTTAGTGATACAGTTGCAATCCCATCATAGTGTTCGCACATAATCAGGTTCAATCACTCTAAAGCATCTCCCCCAGAGAGCAGAGGGTCCAGGGAATCTGAGATCTTGTTAGGGGCTCTCTCGCCGTTATCTTGTACTGCTCTTCTGCCTGTGTGTGTTTTGATCCCCAACAGACATACACATAGGGACTTATTAAGTAAAAAAAGAAGAAAAACAGTGGCCTTGGGCAGCACAACATGCACCTCAAAAGAATGCTCTTTACATCACACTCTTTCTTTGTTGTATAGCCTGCAGTGGTTGTCCTGCTAATGATAGGCAAAAGACCTAAATAGCCACACATTTTTACCAAATGAAAGCTGGTAGACTCCCTACTGGGTTTAGTAGTGACAGGTTTGACATTCATGGAGCCCTAATCAAAGTTCAAAAGCCACTTATGCACAATTTTCCATGATGAATTTATGGTAGGCTACAAGTTGAAGCCTCCAGTGCAGACCCTTCATCACAAAGTATACAGTATATTGCTGCCTTACTCCCTTGCTTGCTTACCATATCTTTTATGTATGTGTGAATGTGTGTGTGTGTGTGTGTGTGTGTGTATGTGTGTGTGAATATGTGTTTGGATGTGTGTATTTTAACTGAAGTGAACTGAATGGGGAGTCTGCCTGCCGCTTTACATCACTAAAGGTTGAGTAAGGCCCAGCCAGCCATGATATTTGGTTTCTACATGATTAACAGCTCCTGTCTTACCCCATTATGATCAAATGATTATTCAGTTGTTTTTTTTTATTTTTTGTTATTGAACCTGCTTGTTGTGAAACGGATGTGATGTCTTTCCACAGGTCAGAAGCCTAAGGGAGATGAATTCTGTTCAGTGAAACGAAGCAGGTCACCTATATAAAAGGCATTTTTATCAGACTCTAAAGAGAGATGTATGTCCGTGCTACTTGGCATTATGTTAGATTGATTAATTAATAACAACCTGAAGAAATACTGTATGCGCAAGTTTATTTGGCTGTAAATGGCAGGACATAGAGTGTTTGATAAAGTCCTGGGGTGAAAGCCAGATTGGTTTAGTTTATATTGTATATTGCAGTAACAAGAGGTGGCTGGTGGATTTTGTACACCTCTAAATGTGACTAAATGGAATATTGTTGCTGAATCTTCTGTCACATTGAACCTTAAAGTGAGAATGAAAAATACTAGGCCTTTGGGGTCAGATTTCCTGCCTTTGAGTCTGCTGTGGATTGGAATTTTCATCCCTCTCTGGGCACAGACCCAAAGCCAGGAATGTAAACCTATCCCTGGGTCAGTGTCCCTGCCTGTGCTGCAAAAGAAGGGGGACATCACCCTGGGGGGTCTGTTTTCTCTGCATGACATGGTGGTGGAGCCGAACCTGAGCTTCACCACAGCACCTCCACCGCTGTGTTGCACCAGGTACGGTTTCATTAGAAAAGAAAAAAAGTATTTTGAATGTAGCTTCTATATATCTATATATCTATATCTATCTATCTATCTATATATATATATATATATATATATATAGATATATAGATATATATATCTATATATATATATATACATTGCTGTATTTTCATGTTTTTCACTCAAGTAACTATTTTTACTTTACTTTTTTCATTTTGTCATTTTTGGCACAACATATTTATTTTGTGTTTTAATTATGTGCTATTGCTTTTATTCTTTTTATTATACAGAATCTTGTGATAAACGTAAATAATAATAATAAGAATAGTAACAGTAATAGTAATAAAAAATGTTCACAATATACACAATAGTTTGCACAATATTAATCGTTATAGTAGTAGTAGTTGTGGCCAATGTCAATCTCGTCTTCCTACAGGTTTAACTTTCGGACTTTCCGCTGGATGCAGACCATGATCTTTTCTATTGAGAAGATCAACAGAGAGGCGAAGCTGCTTCCCAATATCACACTGGGATATAAGATCTATGACTCCTGCAGTACACCTTACCAGGCTCTGAAGGCTGCCGTGGAGCTAATGGGAACTGAGCAGGATCTGGCGGTTGAGGGGGAGATGCAAGGGCAAGGGAGGTGTGGTGGGACTATTCCAGTGGTGATAGGAGATGGGGGGTCCACGCAGTCTCTTGTTGTGGCTCGTTTTCTTGGTGTCTTCCAGGTGCCACAGGTAAGACCCTCGTAGCCACTAAACTGCACACAAATCTGATAACCTGAACCTGAAATAAGGATTGTTTTGCCTGTAATTACATCACATACATACGTTCAGTGGTAAGACTGTAAAGTAACCCTTGTCTTTTCTATCAGGTTAGTTATTTTTCTAGCTGTGCTTGTCTCAGTAACAAGAAAGATTTCCCTGCCTTCTTAAGAACCATGCCCAGTGACTTTTTCCAGGTTAGCAAACAGTAGATTGTTGTTGACATTGTTCTAACCTCTTAAAAATAACCAGGTTGGCAGTTATCTGTCTATTACTGATCTCTCTCTCTCTCTCTTTCTCTCTCTCTCTCTCTCTCTCTCTCTCTCTCTCTCTCTCTCTCTCTCTCTCTGTGTTTGTATGTGTATGCACAAGAACAGATATTAAAAAATTTTGTCTTGAACTGGGTGGGTGTGGTGGCAGTGGATTA
>JAOEHI010053184.1:4995-15564 GCA_025447815.1 Percopsis transmontana | reverse complement strand
CCCCCCCCCCCCCCCCCCCCCCCCCCCCCCCCCCCCCCCCCCCCCCCCCCCCCCCCCCCCCCCCCCCCCCCCAGTTGTAGATCCCTGGACACACACACATTTGTGGATTTTTAGGAGGCATGCACAACACATTTATGGACAAAATTTCACACAGGGGATATGATTAATCTGCAGAGAGGGTTTCTGTACACCAGGCTGTTGGGAGCAACGAGAAGGTGGTCTTGTGTGTGTGTGTGTGTGTTAGATTGTGCGTCATGTAAGTCGAGGTGTGTAGGCGTTTACAGTAAGTGTCTGTGTGGAAGTTACTGTATGTGTTTATTGGGCTGCGACAGAGTGTGTGTGTGTATATACTGTGTGTGTGTGCCTCTTTATAATCTCTGCTCTCTGTGGTACAAGTTCTGAGTGACTCATCCATGTGGACCCCCCACCACTCTCTTCACCATCCCTCTCTTGTCACCCATCCTTCTCTCTCTCTCTCTCTCTCTGGTCTCATCCAGACATCTCTCACTTCCAGCCATTTGGGAAGCAGCTGGAAGACATCAGCTCCAATTTGTGTGAGCTGCTCCTGGGAGCAAATGAAGGTGAACTGTCACTGGCTGTCACCACAGTTGAAGGGGATATAGTGACTGCAATATACATGCGCATACATATTCCACTACTGTTGAGAATCTCATGTCTTCATGGAGATATTCTGAATGTGGAATATGTCAATATTACAAGGTTGAGATATTGACATATGGTGAATAATGCTGGAATGTGTGTGTGCATGCAAACATGGTCATAGTTTAAAGTGATGCTACACTTTGTCTAGCGTTATTACCCTGATATCCACACATCACATATTCCAAATGCTAAGATTTTGGATGAAATATTATGTTTGGTCTCTGTATTTGATGACCCTCCATTGGTTTCTGTCTCCCATCGCTGTCACTTTCTTGTCCAGTCTCGTTCTGTCCTCCCTCATTCTCCTACGACTTGCTTATCATTAAGGCTTCGATTATCTACTCACCTCGCTCTCTTGACCTTCCAACTCCCTCTCCAGCAATGAGAACTCCCACGAGACATTTTCTCGGTCAAGTCTGATTTAAGTCTGAGTCGCCGTGCACAATAACCTGGGCTGGGCGACGAAATACCAAACAATTATCGGTTCAGGATGATTAACATGGACTTCTCAGCGCGACGGGATGACACAGATTAGCACGGGGCTTGAAGCGCAGAGGTCTTTCAGTGTGCGTCTGAAAACAGCCCTGGCTCTAACCTGGCTTGGATGATGGAGAGTGTTCTGCTGCCAGAGCAGCAGAACGTTGAGGCCACGTTCGGCTGAAATAGAAAACGTGAAAATGGACTACCATTATCTACTTAGGGAGAGGTGGAGGTCTAGTAAAAGACATTGGCTCTGCCTCAACAACGATTCGACACACACCTGTGTGGAGCAGAGCGCTGCGTTGAGGGGATTAAACCGGGAACACCTTCCCCCTCTCTGAGAGGTCTCACCGCTGAGAGAGTGTCCTGGCTTGGGCAATGCACCGCGTGTAGCCCATGTGGCCCAACGGCCCACTAATCCATGAGGTGCTCAGAGAGACAGGGAGGTCTCGCTAGACTTTTGCTAGACAGGCAGGTCCGAAGCCAAGCTCAACGCCTCGCTCCGCCAGAGCTGAAGTGACGTGCGGAGAGGGCGGCTCTTGTAGATTTGGCCCGTCACGGGGAAATAGCAATCATCGCATCAGCGGGGAAAGTGTGTGACTCCTGAAAATGGGGTTCAACGTGGGAACAGGGCTCCAATGGGAGCCGCCTCCCCTTTCACCGTTTGGCAGACCTCTAGTGATATTTTGCTCTCCAAGAGGCATTCGCACATAGGAATGCTTCCACGTAGGCATGGAGGCAACCCCCCCCCTCCCCACCACCATCACACACACACACACACACACACACACACACAGAGAGAGGAACAGAAACAAACACAAACACATCCTGGCTGTTTAGCTGCAGCGCTTATGCGCGTCGCAGCCAGGTTCCATTATCTCCTCAGACAGAGACAGGCACAATTGCCTGCTGCTAAGTGGTCCCTTCCCAGCCAAACATGACCCCAGGCACGTACACGTCGAACACGTAGCGCTGGTGATCCAACCACAAAGGCATGGGATTAGGACGAGGACGAGGAAAAGAACGTAATGTCTGATAAGCTGAAAGCAGGGCCGCTCTCTAATCGGTAAGAACAAGGTGTTTGCGATGTGACGATGACACGTCCCCTTTTTGCGCTTGGACTGTGAATAGGGCGAGTTCCCCACAGGGTCACAGTGGAACCCTTTCTCTGTGGTTTTCCCTGTTTTGGACTCAGATGCTCCAGACTGAGAAAACAACAGAACGAGCTCGGCACCGACAGCTAAGTGAGTTGGCCGATGCAGGAGGCCATTAAGCTAGTACTGTATGTCTGTCTGTGTCTGGCGTCTACGCATTTGTTAACATGTAGGTCTATTTGTCCATCTGTCTGTGAGTTCATCTATCTACCTTCTACCTTTCAGTCATATTGTATGAGAGCACCAAGGCAACAGCCAGCTGAAAGACTATGCTTGCTAATGGCATTTGGCGGGGGTTGTTTTGTGTGCGTGTGTGTATCTACCTGCACCTGTAGTTGTCGATGTTGAAGCTGCCCACTTTGCATTTGATCTTAGTGTAGACATCCTGGACGTCTACAGAAGCACTCAGGTCCTCTAGTTCACTGATCACTCGGATTTCTGCTAAACACACCAAAGAAAGGCACTGGGGTCAACACACATTTACAACATTTGTCAGTATCTGCATATTTGTACAGTAGCTGAAACAATGCATGTGATGTGTGTGTGTGTGTGTGTGTGTGTGCGCACGTGTGCATGTAAATTGTGCACCATATTACACATATCAAGCTACAATGTGTCTTGGATTTTAGTATAACCACCCAAGTATTGGCAGGGATGCCACACAGCTAATGTTGTCGTCATTGCATAGCACCTAGTCCCAAACTGGCAGTTGAACAGTTGTCAGTGTGTATATGTATAGGAGTCTTTTTCATACAGAAGATGCAGTGCTTGCCTCCCTTACTCCGTGCCTACATGTGTTCCTGATAAGGCTGGGCCAAGTAGCTTGTTACCCAACAACCTTGGCTAGATTTCCTCGTTGTCAAGCACTCGAGGCTGTAATTAATGACTTATTCAAGAAGGCAAAGCTTCCTGTTGGAGGGGTTATGATATCCGCCTATCCTGATGACTCTGGTCTAACCTATAAGGGCCGTGACTACAGCATGCGTTTCTGTATGTGTGTATTGGCTGTATATGTGCGTGTGTGCCTCAGTGCACCTTGAGAAAAACAAATCATTTCACCCACCGCAGGCAGGGTGAGTAAGAGAAAGCCTCATAGCAGGACTGATTAACTTTGTATTGAAGCAAGCCTATGTCCTGAACTGTTGATTCCCTCTCATTGTTTCCACTGAGCAAGCCCCGTGATCACAGCCTAAGCATGGGGGAAAATGGACTTCATGCATGTGTAGCAGGAGTTGTTGTTGTAGTGCTGCCTTGTGGGTATTCTGAGAAACTGGGACTTCTTAATGGCATCTTAATATCAAAACACAAGGTTGTTCCGCTTTATTGTGGATACAGTGGGGAAAGAACTGTCCCAGTACACAGAAACTCAGTCTCCGAACGTGGTGTTGATTTTGATGTATGACTTTAACTAAACCCACCCTAAAGGAGCAGTGGAAATGCCTAGTCCCACAGTCTAAAATGTTTGATCTTAAAAGAAGGAAAGTCTTCCATTTGTCCCCATCAGCGCTTGTGTAACGCCAGCCTCTAGACCATGCGGAGTTCGCAAGCTCCGCGATTTGTTCCGCTCTGCATATCAGTATGAAAACGTTTTATTGAAAGTTGTTTATCATAGAGGCAGTGCCAATAGCTGTCAATCAAATCCTTAGCAGGTGATTGGCCCACCTTCAACTCATAACAAAACCCATGTGGGGAGAATTTTCTAAAAACAGGGGCAGTTAATTGCTGTTGGCACTAGGGCTGTGACTGTATAGATTCGGCGTGTCACACATGCACAGTTAACCCAGCAGCTCAGCTTTTACTTTTTCACGTATACCGTCAGGAAGGTATGAAGGTATGAAAAAATAGATACCGCCCAAGCCTATCACACACCATATGCACGGTAATCTCAACACCGCGGTAGGCATCACATGACCACGGTATTGACGTAATGTGGTTATCGTCACAGCCCTAGTTGGCAACACTGAACTGCCCACCTGGACAATGATTGGCTGATGGTTCTATAACCAGCTCACATACGGTTTGGAATTGAGAGTTCCCAGACTGATATTCAAAGTGAAACAAACTGGGTATAGCTCGTAAAATCCAGAGAGTTTAACCAGGCTATTCTACCTCTCCATCTGCTCATGCACCTAATGGCACAAAACCTTTTTGGGAGGGTTAGTCTCCATGAGGAAAGACACATTACATCAGCGCAGGCTATCTTGGCTTCTTACTGCACTGTATCTCTATAAACATGTTAGTGATGTATCTCTCTAATATCTTGCACACAATCAATTTTTCTTGTTCCAGGATGTTAGACTGTTTTCACGATGGGGCTTAATGTGTTGCACGCTGTGGATCGCCTGCTAGAGCTCCGACTCAGATGGCACATATTTAGTCCACGTCCAATATAATGCCCGTTACGGAGGTTTTTAAGTCGAACCATCTCTGTGAGGTCTTCACAAACGTTCCAGTTCCACTAATAAATACCTTAAGCTGAGCGATTTGGTTTGCAGATGCTAAATATTACATCCATTAAAAGGTAAAGCTAGCATTTCATCACCTCAGTAAATCTGAGGGGAGAAGAGACAGCTTGCTTGAGATTCATCACCCACTTATTTATTTGTCTTTCCCCCCTCATCTCTCTCTACCTCTCCCGCTGCTCGTCTTTCCCAGTGTGCACAGCGGCCCGCTGAAAAGATAAGCATGGGGTCTAAGGTTTACATGGGACTCTCTTAGGAACTAAGTAACAATGTTAAATAGCCTCTTGAACTTATGAACTGAGATATATAGAGACATGACAAAGAGTCTCCTGCTTTTTTAGATTGTATATACTATATACTAGTGTATTATCTCATGTTAAAACGAGAGTATATTATGAAACAAAGATGATGCCTGTAGACCAATTACGTAAATGTATTTTTAATCAAAATAGATCTAACATATGGATTAAACACAAGGTTTGTTATTATTTATTTTTTCTGTATTATTCGTGTATTACGTTTTTATTCAATTTAATGTTTACTTTTTAGTTTTGCCTTTTTTCACCACTATTATGCGATTTCTTAACCTGTATTTTTGCCATTTGCAAAGTGAATCCTAATTGTCATCTCTATAATGCAAACAAGCAAAGTAAACTGTGTCATCCCAGCGTGCCATGTTGCACAAGTGATGCCAGGATTAGGTACCTGTCTTTTTGGCAGTGGGGTCGGGAGCAAACAGCTTGACCGTGACCTTGGGCAACATCCACTGCATCCAGAGGCTGACCTTCCCACTGGAGCCCCCGATGCTGCTCGTCTTTTGCTCAAGGGTCACCGTGTCGGAGAACGGGCTGTCGTCCCCCGCCGGCACAGAGTCACCCTGCCGAACCAACCAATCAGAACGTGCAGCAGGTGAGGATGTGCAGGAAAATAAAGCATTAAAAAGGTACACTTGTGAAACCAGACAAATAATGTTTTGGTTTGAAACTCTGAGAGCACATGGCCCCTCCCACACCTGTATAAACATTTATCTGGGACAAGACATTTGGTGTTCTGGGGACTTTTGTGTGATTCAATCTAATCTTATTAACAACACAGTACTCGCATGCTTACACCGGATACATGTGCGTTATCATTTGCCCTTTTTTTAAATTCAACATAACCTGCATAACCTGGTTGTGATTTGAAACACACAATCCCTTTCACTCGCAGAGGATGTGACATCATTTTACACAAGCCATTTCTAAAGAAATACGGCCACTGGGAATACGACTGAGGGGTCGTGCAATGTGACTCCTCTGTCATTATCTATGAGCTGCCAGCATCCTAGAGAACAGCTAATGGGGGATGAAGGGAGCATGGTGTTTGTCAAGCCTGTGAAACCGCACAATTAGAAAACAGACCAAACTGTAAAATGAAAGACAAAACACACACAAACAAGAATGAACAGAAAATTGCCATAACTCTTGCTTCGTACGTGTCAGTTTGTTTTATGTGTTTATGCTTGCACCCAAACGAGCGCGTGCTCTCGCCTGTGTCCAATCACGCATCTGAATTCCCTCCGATTATCCAGTGAGAGAAAACAGTAGGTATTTTTTTTTAATATGTGTGCGTAGCCATAACAAAGCATCAGGAAAGCCTTAGAGCTTTGTGGAGTGCGGATGACATCAGTATCTGGTGAGCAGAACGCAGCTCACAGAGGAACAGTTTGTGCGTGTGTGTGTGGGGTGGTGGGGTGGCTATAGGACTATTGTGTGGAACTGTCACTGGTGTTAACCCCAAGCCACCAGCACCCACATGGCCTGCTTTCACTCTCACACACACACACACACACACACACACACACACGCCAAGAGAACACACGCATCTCGCAGCCTGGGAAAAGCAAGGCGAGGGAAGAGAGGAGGATGGGAGGGGAGGCTGATGAAGAGGAGAAGAGAGTATCTCATTCCTGAGGTTTGGCAAAGAGCGGATGGATGACAGCACTGGGGACGTGATGTTGTATCGCCCTCTCCTCCTCTCTCCTGTCCTGGAAGGTTACATTTCCACATTCTGGCTGACCAGGGGAAGCGGAAGAAAGCCTTCCCACCAACTTCGCAGAGCCGCGCTGTGTCGTGTCCCAGGGGTGGTAATCACACACACACAGTGTCATGCTTATCAGGCCTGGCTGTGGTTGGCGAGGAGCTTATCAACCATCACAATTAGAAACCCCTCGCCTGCTGATCTGATTACAGCGTTTAAAGAGGAACCAGATGAGGCAACTATGTCCCCTGTTCCACTGGTTGGGAGGGGTGGGGGGCAGTTTGTGTTTGCATGTGTGTGCGTGTGTATGTGAGAGAGAGATGGAGGAAGCCACGCTAATCCGCAAATTGAGTTTAATCGTGAACTTGAGGGTGGCTGACAGCTGATCTCGACATCAACAGACAGCGACGATATAAATAAATGAAGGGTCGTGCCGATTCAAAAATAGATTGGCCGTTACATAGGGAGTTCTGGAACTGATGAGTAGCATGTGGTCCAAGGAGCTGAAAGATTTGTGTGCGGACGCTTTCCTGTACTATATTGTAAACTATGAAATACATACACTGAAATTAAACTCCAATTAGCCCAATTAGATCATTCAAATAACGTAGGTAAGAAAATAATCATTACATAAAAGCCCATATCACATCAATTTTTACTTTATTTCCAATCAAGAGTCTATCACTGGCTGCTGCTATGGAAGTAAACAGAACACGCTAGGCCCCGGTGTGTGAAATAGCAGTGAGTGGCAGTGAGTAACATGAGCCCGAGGGAAATGGTGCAGCACCATTCTCAATGAGAGATATCCTAGTGTCAACTGCCATTTGGGGACTAATTATTGCTGAGCTGGAGTCATAACAGAGCACTCGGGTCGGTGCGTGTTGTGTGCGACATGTAAACGGGTTTTGAGTATGCTCTCTCTGTGTGTGCGTGTGTGTCTGTGTGTGTGTGTGTGTGTGTGTGTGTGCGCGCGCGTGTGTGTGGTTAAGACCGTGTTTAGTTTACAGTTCTGGCCAGTCAGTAGGATTAGGCTCTTTAATGTCATGTGTGGAAACAGGAGCCAGCCGCTGGCTGTGTGGGAAGCCCTGACCAATGTGTACTGTAGCGTGGTTATGCTGTATGCGCTGGGACGCTGCACTGCTCCTGTACCACAGCCAGGCCCGCTGCCGTCAGCTTCACAACCCTCAATCTACGCAAATGCTCCTTTTCACAAGGGCAGCAGGAAAATACATATATATATCGGCATATTATATATCGGCATGAATAACTTTTCAGTGTGACATTTGGATATTAAAACCGACTTAAAACCTAAACGCGCCTCATTAGGCTACAACGTGTCACCTAGCTTGCGAAAGTTAGGTGAAGAAAACGAGTGCTTCTATTTTTTCTTTTAAACAAAGCTTCAGTTTCCACCTTTTCCTTCTTTCTTCTTCTTCTTCTTCTTCTTCTTCGTCTCCCCTCGTGTGAATGTGAGGCCTTGAGGGCCAGATGTGGTGGCGTGGGGTGAGCTCTGCTGCGTTCCTTGGCTGCCACGAGGGGCTCCCAACACGACACACAGCTACACATGCAGGGGAGCTATTTTCCCACACCTCAACACGCCAAGTTGTAAAGTATACAGTTTAAATCCTGGGCTTGGGTGCTGTAAACGGCCTGAGGAGCCGCGGTTTATTTTATCTGCAGAGTTTGTCTTCGCTCATCAGGGAGACCCAAACACTGGGAGAGGACGGCAGGCTGGGAGGTGTCAGCCAGGGAAGGAAGGAAGGGAGGGAGGGAGGGAGGAAGGGAGAGAGAGGGGGGAGTAGGGACAGGTGGATGGATGAAGACAAAAGTAGGGAAGGGAGGGAAAGGGGGAGATGATCAGCAGGAGGCGTTCAGGGGGAGCATGAAGAGGATGAAATGGAGAAATGGTGGCAGCAGGGTCAAAGCCAGGAGAGGACTGGAGGAGCAGTACAGAGAGGGTCAGGGGGGTCGTGGGGGTTAGAGGACCAGTGGAGGGAGATGGAAATGGGGGGGGGGGGGGTGTCTGGCTGCCACTACTGCTGAGACTTATCAAAACAGCTCCCGCATTCTTGCTCAATCAGCCCGTCTCCCGGCGGACCAAACACTTCTACCAGTGTTTGTGCTTAGGTAAACACTGACAAGTGGGCTGTCAGGAGGCTCTGCAGGGCCCCGCTGGAGAGGGCCCTCACAGCAGCTGCAGCGTTCCGCCACTGTACTTTATTTCTTACATATATACAGTACACTTCATAGCAGAAGAGTCTACACACACACACACAGAAACAGCCACGTTTAAAACAACACACGCTCACACACACACACACACACACACACACACACACACCCACTGGGGTTCAAACACTCCCAGTCTACCGCGCCCCCTCTTCCCCATTATACCACCAGTTAGCCTCTGCTGCTGCTACCACTGGGGAGGGGGAAAGAGCCCAGCCTCGATGCCTCCGCCTGGGATAAACATGGAACCCAGGGAAGCGAGGCAAAATAAAATTGGTGCTTTTTGTTGTTACCACCCCCCCCAGGAAAACACAGTGCCATTTTTCCACAGCCTACTCTTCGCTCTTGATCGGGTTTTATAGTTTATCGGAGCGAAAAGTGTAAATACAGGTTATTGTTTTCACTGAATTAAGGGGCAGGTTTATACTTAATCAAGTCCCAGCTTGCATGAAACAAATGGGGATCATAGTCAAAAGAAGAATGGTAAGAAAAAAAAATTATAATTGGGAGGGACGCCTGGATTTTTCCAGCTATGAAAACGCTTCCCAAACAAAACAGAATTTTTTTTCTAGGCAAATCGCATATGTTAGCTCTAACACAAGCACTCAAAACTCTCCAATAAAACAATATTTGCTCTTAAAATAATAAATCAGCTGCAGGGCCATGTATACAACAAAAGGCTTTAACAACATGTGTTATTGTATGAGTCACAGCACCTTGGGTAAGGAAAAGTACAAGTTTATGCCTCGCTGGACTATGGTGGGCTGTTAATAAGTGCTGCTATCAGAACGGTCTCAGATGGAACAAATAGATATGTGCAATATATAAGTAATGCTAAAAGAGTCAGTTGACCAAATAATCGGTAGGTATGCTTTTGTGAGCTACAACACCACAAAAAGACAGACAGACAGACAGCTATGTCTGACCTCGGTGGGGGAGCCAAAGTCGGCCGAGGGGCTGCAGGTGCTGGTGTCCGGGGGTGCTGTTCCTGTGCTGCTGCGCACCGAGGAGGAGGGGGCGGCGCCCGCGGGGGGTTCTGGGATAGAGGAGGACTGGCGCAGGATGCCGTGCTTCTGGAGACGGGCCCACGTAGAGCTCCAACTGAGGTAGAGCTCATACAAGAGTTGCACCTGAGAGAGAGAGAGAGAGAGAGAGAGAGAGAGAGAGAGAGAGAGAGAGAGAGAGAGAGAGAGAGAGAGAGAGAGAGAGACCGTTTTGTCCCATTGAAATATATCTTGACGTAAATAAACCAAAAGTTCAAGTACCAGAAGTACATCGAGATATTTTTCCACAAGCCACAGATAAGATAAAGACCGGGAAAAGAGAAACTCAATGTTTATAGCTAGTGTATATAAATGTGTGCGCGCACTCAACAGATTGTTAGGGAGTTATCATGTACAGTAGTTCAGCCTTCTGAAGGCATTACTTTGATTTGAACTACGTGACAGAGGACCAGGAGACACCAGGCGCAAAGGTAACCAGACAGTATCCATCCATCCATCCATCCATCCATCCATATGCCTGTCAATCCATCCATCCATCCATATGTCTATCTATCCATC
>JAOEHI010053183.1:0-15565 GCA_025447815.1 Percopsis transmontana | reverse complement strand
TTCATGAGACCCCCCTTGAAATGACCAGGACCCCTCATTGCCCCCCCAATCAAAATTTTCTGGAGCCACTGCTGCCTTCAAGGCTTTGTTAAATGTTTGAGTTTCAGTGCTACAGGTGGTTGTTCAGAAAAATACATACTAATTTGAAGGGAGTGGCATCATGTTTGACTTAATATTGGCACAGGCAGCTGTTTTTGTAACTTGTCAGTTTACTGTGTACCTCAGGGATGCAAATTTGACATGTTTTAATTGAAGAATTTGAATTTGCTCAAATGAATAGTGTTATTGTTCAAGCTAAGCCAATGGAAGTATTTGACTTCATCACAGACTCCAAGTCATTTTAATCACTTACTTTTAGCCGTTTAAAATACATATTGGCAATCATATACATATTGCAAATCATAATTTGCAATTGCAATTACCAAATCCAACACATTTTAACTGTTGCTTTTATTACTATGTACTTAATTTTGTTTATATGTAGTTAATTTATTCAAAGCTTTTTAAACAAAGTTGCCATCATTTTTTAAGTAACCATTGGTCACATTTTTTACAGTGTAGATGCCTCTGTCAAAGACCTGGGTCGAACCATCCATCGCCTGGTGTGTACCCCCCAGGATCCTTACCGGAACTCTCTACGTCCCTTCTGGCCCGTGAGAGGTTACTGGTGCCGGTCACCCACACCACCTGGCCGACCTCCATACGCAGACACTTTTGGCGAAAGTGGCCGGGCAGGCCACACTGCCAACACACCTGTACGGGCTTTTGAGCGGGTCAGGACTCGTCCCCCCTCCCGTGGCTACCGCTCCTCCTGGTCCTCTCGCCCCGGGCCGGTGGTTGAAAGACGCTGTGCCCGGCCCGGTCCTTCTCTGGCAGCCCTGTCTCTGACCTCCGGACGCTGCCGCCTGGCGGTCCTCCCTCCTCAGCTGCCCCGACCGCCCTTCTCTGTGGTCCTCCACAGCTACTCGGCCCACCTGTTCCGCCGATAACTCCCCAGGTTGCAGCCACCGGGTGCCTGCGTCGAGGACCTGCCTGGAGAAGGGATGCTCTCCCTCGCCCAGCCTGGCCAGCCGGAGATGCCAGCGAGGGTCCTCCGTGCTCAACCCCGCACGGTCCAGGATGGCGCTCTTTACCGCTGGGAATGCACCTCTGGTTCCCACTGGAAGGCTGCGTGCCGCCTGCTGGGCCTCTCCGGACAGCAACGGAAGCAACCGCACTGCCCACTTTATTCTCACAATTCAACTTGCAAACAAATGCAGAGCAGCCTTTGGCGTTGTCGGTCGGCTTCGGCGTGGAGCCTTCCGTGTCCTTTTTTCCCTCACCCGACACTGTCCCCGCTGCAACCTTTGACTCAGGAGACAGGTGATTAGCGAGTGCGTTCCAATCCCACACCTCCAGCACTCCCCAATTCAGACAGCGCTAAACCACGCCCAGACCCCCCACAACACACTAAACTATGAATTCAAATTGATCAATCTATGCATTGTACCCAACCTCTCCATAGAGACACACTTACTTGTACACATAGCATAGAGAGGCCAGAGTGGGAAGTGGGGAGAGTTTACAGGGTTAAGTGCCTTGCTCATGGGCATGAATGGAGGAACTGGCATCTAAAATAAGCACATAAATTCTCAGGTTTTTGTAAACGTCTTTCCAGAGATTGATTTGCCTCTGCCACCATGACTGCTGTGCAGACTATGGTGAGGTTATAGATTATAGCAGTTATAAGTTGTTGATTCAGACTGTATGCTAGTCTTAATTTAAGCAAATCATCCATCTCTGCATTTCCTTTTCTATTACTTCCACAAAAACACGTGTATCCTTGAATGACTTATACGCCTTTGGTTTTGTGTAAATAGTGTAATGCCGCCATCCCTTGGCCTTTAAGGGTATTAATGTCAACCCCCGAGCCTGTTAACTCTTTCGTCATTGCCGTAAAAGCATTTACCTTGGGGGCATTCATTAGATTGAACGTTTGCTAGGCCTACGTTTACTTTTTGAACTGAAATTCATTAAAAACGTCGCTGAACTGAATGAGTATAAACGGGTAGGGATTGTAGCGCCTAGATACAGCTGTCAGGGGGACTGATTAATAAAATAAAAATAAATAAACACAATGCGAGAAATGTTAATAAATCTGAGCAACAAACTTGTCGTTGAGTTTAATGTTCATTAAACGTATAGCTAACGTTCCGCCTACTAGCCTAGTAGGTTGCACTTGTTTGTGCTGCTTTATTATGAGATAGGTGTCTCCTAACTTAGGAGTCCTAAGAATGTTCTTTGTGTCTCGGAATACATGCTTGTGTAGGCTAATTTAAGAATTGAGTTTTTGCAATCAATCACAGATCAGATTCCTTAGCACACAGCAGACACCAGGTGGTGCTAGGCCCTAACGTATCCATAATAGTTGCAGAAAAGCAGCATGCACCGCACTGTGAAGTGCTATTTCTTTGTCATGTTAAAATAATGTTCACAACTTGAGCAGGTACTTATGTGGTTTGCATGTTTTGAGCTTGCTTTGTCTTGTAAATTGTTCAGACCCGTTGTAAGGCTGGTTAGTATGGCATTTAATCACCAAATGATAAATGGCATGATTTCATCATTAATATTAGGACTATAAGATCGCACAAGATCCTCTTTTCTGCACCACAAAAACATTATATGCATTTAATTATAAACTAATTATGGTGAAGGCCAGTATATTGGTAGTGCATATTTTTTGTATCTTTATAGCACCTTTTAAAACACACCTAAAAAGCATTAAATTAACAGTAAGAACTACATTTAAACAAATCAAGCTTAAGAACATAACATGCCAAAGACTGTCATAGAAGCAAAATTAGCACACACTGATTACCATCTGACAAGAATAGTAGGCATGTGAAAGTTATGGTGTTAAACATCCCTGGAGACCAATAAATGTTTTCTCTCTCAACCACATGGCTTTCCAGTGGGTGACTGGGCTCAATCTGTTTCAGTTTGTTTTGTTTTAGTTTTTAGTTTTGTGTGTGTGTGTGTGTGTGTGTGTGTTTCTGGAGCAGGTCAAAAGTTTAGGGTTAAGGGGGTCCTCCGGTGTCACACAGGTCACGTGGAAGAAGGAACGAGGTGACCCTTTGTGACAATTCCAGGGATGGTCCTAAAACCTCCACATTCCTCTGGTGCGTTGAGTGTAGTGTTTTTTGAATGAGCGGGTGTTAATGTGCGGCGCATGAGCGCACTTCTCATCGCACCTTCTCCCACCAACGTATTGCCCTATCTCACACACATATGCAACCCTAATGACACACAATGGTGGTGCTCGGAGTGAAGCTGGAGATGCCCAGCAGGGAGGTGGCTATTGTTAGTGTTAAGCATTGTTAAAGAACAATGCCACCGAAGAAAGGATTCTCATTCAGTTTGCTCAGTTCTCATTCCTTTAGGAAGGAAAATGAGCGAAAGAAGGAGCAGGACCCTCGTCTGAAGTGTATGGCGCTCAAGGTTTTTGTTCCAGCCGGTGGGGATGAGGTTTATCTTAACACAGCACATTGGGGACTGGTCCGCGACCCAGCTTGACGTGAGAGTTTTTGTGGGCAAGGAGGAAATCTCCCACAAACAAACACATAAACTTGTGCCTTTCAAATCTTGTATACCCCGCAAGTATTGACCCTACACAGATAATTTCTACATTTATATTTCTGCCATTCCCAATTACTAGTATCTTCTACTGTATCCCTAATTTACTATAGTAAATACTTACTGTAGCAAACACTGTTTATAGTAAACACTTTACTATAATAAACAACTTAGAGAACCCCTTGAATCAGGGATGCCACTACAATACAATACAATACAATACAAATATTGGGCCCACAGCAGGCTTAAGCTGAAGCCACAAGTATGTTTAACCTCAGGCGCATCTCTGAGAACAGATGTCCACCACTAATCAGTCAAGGACATTTTAAGGTCTGGCGGTGGTCAGCCCCACTGAGATGTTAAATTAATTAGGGAGAGAATGGGCAAGCTATGGCCAGCTCTGATCAATATGCTTGGTAGGGGGAGGTGGCGCAGAGAAAGGGGCCTGTGGTGATAATGGTGACCTTGTCTTGTCTTCGTCAAGAGACGTTAGGAAACGCTGACTCTTGGAACACAAAGCGCTCATTTTTATAGCATCTCTACTGACTGCACGCAAAATTGGACAAAATTATATAAAAATTAACTTGTGTCTCCACTTAGCCATTGTTTGGTTCAATATGGTTTGGACCTATATAGTGCTCAAATGATCTAATTTGCTATATATTTTCATTGTCACACCCGTGGACATTTTACTCCCTATAACTAGACAATGTTTTCCGCCTAAGTATTCCCTGGGCTGACTCAAGAGACATGGTTCTGTGTAAAATTGGTGAAGATGTTAATGAAGGACGAATTGTGTCCATTTATCTCATTTGTAATTCAAGGCAATCACTGTTGCACCAAGAAGGCTAGTTCATCTAAGCTTTTTTATATTTTTTTCTACATATTGAAATGGAATTATAGTATACTTTTTCAATTACCAAATTCTGCATAAGAAACACCGGATCACATACTTATTCAGACACCTCCTTTGCGGTTAAATAATACATGTTGGCCTAATTGAAACCCTGTATGTCATGATGAAATAGTGACTATTAACTACAGTATGCATTGATTATAATTCACTTGGATGGAAAGCAATAAAGTGAAAGGGAAATTGTGGATAAACAACCCCTATCTATTTCACTCATATAATGTTTTTGTTATTATTTTTAAACGCGTTAATGATCATGAATTGGCTTTCGAGAGTAGGAGTTGCCGAGCAGCTTCCACGCCTCTTATGCAAATGAGGGGCTTACCCGGATCTACCGCTGCAGATATTTCTCAGACTCCTCCCAACACTTTATAATCTTAGTGTTATCATACTGGCGCGAAAAAACACGCTGTGTGGCTTTCTAATAGGACATTGCGAGGCGTAGTAATCGGTTGTTCGGCATTTTTTTTTGATAGCGCGTTTGAGTCAGCCAAGAAGTAAAGTGCGTCGAGATATTTCAAGTGACGCCTATCTTCATCAACTCGGACTGCTTTATCCATTTCTCTTATCTTCAAGTTTGGTCTCAGTGAGGATTTTTCCATTTTGCGCATTGTGAATTGTGCATATCCCACACTGGTGAGCAGTCTTATTCTGTGTTCAACTTCCTTTAAATTTGCAGCGTATGGAAGTTTTTTGTTAAAGGAGGAAATAGCCTCGCTGTTAGTCTAGTCTAGCTGATTTAAAGCCGTGCCCCTTTTGTAGAATGTGAAGCAGCCCACTTTTTCTCTAACCGGCATCAGCTGTCTACTTTTTGGAAAGCATTTGGAACAAAGCGTTGCATAGGCCTCCATTTAAAGCTATATGCTGTAATGATATTATTACGGATACGACTTTGTTCTAGACATACATACGTCAATCATCTGATTGCAGTAGATTGGAATAGGAAAATATATACCGATAGATAGATTACAAGAATATCTTGTACGCTCTCACCACAGTTTGGGTTCCTCGCTGCAAAGCGAGCATCTGCAAGATGTGATCATTTATTATTAATGTGGTCCCGTTGGTGGAAGGGAGGCTATAGGCTAAGAGGAATCTGATATCATAATAGCGCATTAGATGCATCTTTGAAATCTGATCATACATAAGCTAGAAAGTGACGGTCCTGCTTTCCTAACAATAGTGCACATTTTCACCGTACTGAATTTACTCTTCCCCCAGGTTGTAAAAGGCCCCTCATATGGGATGTTGGTGTGATTTTGTGGTTGCTACTTCTCAACTTTGGAATAAGCGTATTTTAAAACTAAAAGATGGAGTTAGACTGCTACCAGCCTTATTTTTTCGATGTCTTTGACGCGGAGGAGGATTTCTACAAGTCAACTGCGCCAAGCGAAGACATATGGAAAAAGTTCGAGTTGCTTCCCACTCCTCCAATGTCTCCTACCCGGACACTCACAGACACGGTTCTACTAGACAAACCCAGCTGGCTGTCCAAGATCTTGGGCCAGGACGAGGACTTTGACGGGCAGTTTATACCTAGCACAGAGGCGTTATTTGGAAATCTTAGTTCTATCATAATCCAGGATTGTATGTGGAGTAGTTTCTCTGCCAGCAAGCAACTGGAGAACCGTCTGTCTGCCGGCCAGGCTCGTTTACCATCAGTGCCCCAGATCTCAGTGAGGACGAGCAAAGCGCAGTGCGCCCCACCTGACGCGTCACTGGCCAGCACGCTGGCGACAGACTGTGTTGACCCCGCGGCTGTGTTCACCATCCCAATGCTGCACAGCTGCAGGAAGCCCCCGTCGTCTGGCTCAGAGTCACGCTCCGATTCCTCCGGTAAGGAACTGGCTATGGACTAAATTATGTTATTGTCCTCTAACAATGTATAATTTGGAGAGCAGCCGCTTGCATAACATGACGTTAAACAAAATTACTACTTACGTAACAAATACGTTATGAACATGCTTGATATGAATAGTTTGGCTACGCAAACTTTTTTTAAAACGCTGATGTGGTTTCTCTTGAGGTAGCTAGCATCGTATTTCCTTTGCATTACAACTAGAGTGCGGAAGAGGGGTGGGGTTGTGGGATGATTTATGAGGGCGACAGACCGTGAGAGAAACTCAGATTATCTAAAGTAGCTAACCTCTTGCCCTCAAAATCCCTAATTTGAATTGTTGGTGACTGCGGTCAATACTCATGACAAGGGCCTGAACTACTGTCGCCATTGACATGGATGGGCCCTATCTTTTAACACCTCAACCACAGAGGAATGTTGATTACCTTTTTTTATACAGTCTATGGTTGATTAGCATCTTTGGCAGTGGAACACACTTTTATTTTCTGTTTTATCTCTCAGTTGGCATGATAAAATTATTATTATTATTCTATGTGCTATATTCTTCCTCCATGCCATTACAGATGATGAGTGTCAGGAGGTAGAGGATGAGGAAGAGGAAATTGACGTGGTGACTGTGGAGAGCAAGCAGAACCGTGGACGCCTGGCGCGCTTTGGAAAACCAGTGAGGGTCACGGTTCGTGCCGACCCCTGCCCCAAGCGCTTCCACCTGTCTGTCCACCGGCAACAGCACAACTACGCCGCCCGCTCCCCGGACAGTGACCCGGAGCCCGAAGAGGAGGACGATGACGACGATGAGGAGGAGGAGGACGACGACGATGAAGGGGAAGAGGAAGCGCCTCAGAGGAAACGTACCTGCTTGGAGTCCGGTCTGCGGTTGGGCTCCTCCTGTGTTTCTCACTCATCTTCGTCGTCGGACAGCCCACAGAGCTCCGACGCGGAGGACACCGACCGCAGGCGGAACCACAACTTCCTCGAGAGGAAGAGGAGGAACGACCTGCGGTCCCGTTTCATGGCCCTGCGGGACCAGATTCCCGGTCTGGTGGAGTCCGCCAAGACCCCAAAGGTAGCCATCCTGACCCAGGCAACAGGGTACCTCCTTCAGCTGCACACCAGGGAGAAGCAACAGGCGCAGGAGAAGAAACGATTGAAAGCGCGCCAGCAGCAGCTTCTCCGCAAGCTTGCTGAGCTAAAGCGCTCTTGAGACAGAAAACAAGAGTGGTTAAATAAACTGTCATTCATAGACAAGGACTTCGACGTTAACTAACGTCTTTATGACAACATGCCTCACGTAACAAAAACAAAACAATGTTTGGATATACGCCTCATTCATATTGCTATGGGCTTACCTATAGGTTGACTCTTTGCTGGCCTATGAACCGAGTATGGGGATGGCTGGAAGTTTGAGATATGTTTATTTTTTTCCTCTCTGCGTTAGTAGTGGTGAATGTGCCGAAATCCTTCTCATAAATGTTTTGGTGTTTTATCATTGCATACTGGCATTGGAGCGAAATGTAAAGGCCTTGTGCACGTATGAATGAGTGAGTCAGTGCCTGTTTTATGTTCCATGGCTGACTGTTCAGGTGTATAAATTGTTCTGTAAATAATAGCTTATCACTCCTGAAGGAGACAAAGTCAAAACTTGTCTTGCTATAACATGCCATCAGGCATCACAGAGCCTCTATTTTGTTTAAAATATATATATAAAAATTGGCCAAAATAAAGTAGCACTGTTGTACTTTATATTCACAAGTCACTTTGTGATATTTCTTTTATAATTTTTTTTTTTTTCAAATTGGATTTTTTTTTTCTGGTTTGATTTTTGATGCATGCTCACATTAAACGTGGATATTCTATTTGCATACAAACTTGTTTCTTTTGGTTTTTGCGTGAGGAGCTGTGCAACATATGAGGCCCTACTTAATATCTCCTGAACTATTCAGTTTCACATTTTTCAAACAAAGATCAATGATTCAACTACTGCTTTCAGCTACCTTTTCAGCTAATTTGACCTTACTTTAGTTTTCTGTGCTTTTATTCAACAAAATTAGTTTCTATGGCAACCACAGGAAACCCCTCACATGTGAGGACCAGAGTTTCAAAAGGCAAATGACAGTCATCACACTATATGCTTCCTTTAGCGAATACCATAAAAATGTAAAGCAGCGAACATCCTGTACACTAATAGTTGGTCTAGTATTTCCTTTGCGGTTAAATAAAACATATAGGCCTAATTGAGACCCTGTATGTCATGATGAAATAGTGACTATTAACTATACCTTGATTATAATTCACTTGGATGGAAAGTAATCAAGTAAAAGGGAAATTGTGGATGAACTTAAACGCACACCCCATTTATTTCACTAATGTTTTCTAGTCTAGTATGTTAGAATCACAGTGTCCTTGAGACTTGTCCTTGAAGAGTGAGTGTGTGTGTGATACCTTAAGGATCCTCCCCTCTGCAGTGGCTGCTGCATGCTGGGCACCTGATGTGCTCTGAACTAGGTTACCCTGACATACACCACACACGGTATCTTTAGAACACTCCCCTGGGTTTAGAACAGTTGTGTGAACTGCTACTTTGAGCTATAGGTTTACTAAATCAGTGGTTCTCAAACTGGTGGAACGGGAGCCATTTTATAGTACCTTTACAGCTCCAGTCATTGTTGCAAAGTGGGTCTTCTAATGTTCTCACCGGGCTGTCTGAGAAGCCTTGCTTATCAAGCTCCAGCCATTCATACAGAATATTAAACACTAACCACCATTTAATTCAGGAACAGCTTGATAGACTTGCCAGACACACCCTGAACCGCAACCATATCACACAATCACTGGTCTTTGTTATTGCATGGGAATACTGTTGTTTCTTCTGCATTCATTCCCTGTTGAGTGAGCCCCATTTCAGCCCTAAGGGCACCATTTTATGGCACAGCAGTGTAATTCACTTACAAAATCTGCTTTTGGTCCCATGGAGCCTCAGTTAAGCTAAATGCTCTCAACCACAAACAATATAATCTTAGATACTTTTGTACATGACTTTCCAAAATAAATTCACATTTTTGTGTGTTGTTAAGTGTTAAGAGAAAAGGGTGAGATACGTAGCTCCTAATTGCAACCAACCCACCTGCTATCAGCTGCAGGTGAGGTAGTGACGCTGCTGTTTCTACACTTTATCAGGAAATGGGAGCTCAGAGAAATCATATTATTATGTGTTCCATCAGATAGGAGCAACCTGCTCAGTACATTTCCTGTATAACACACTAACTACTGAATTCAGACTAACCTGATTGTTAATGCCCAAAATGTGCCACAGAGATAAAGTGACTGTTGTTATTGTTGCTGGGTGCTTGTTGGAGTTCCCGCCATTATTGCTTGCACCACTAATATGCCAGGTATCTAGACCAGTTTGTTTGTGGATAGACAACTGACTATATATATCTGTTGTGATATAAACAATGCTTCGTGACCTAATAGTTAAATGTGCCCTATAGTGTTGTCATTTCTTTGAGAATAGGGACCCTTTCCTAAAGGAAACGATGAGGTAACATGATCCCTTTGTCCTCGTGAGGTGCTCTGTTTTGTGAGAGGCCCTTGACGGTTAAACTGGCCCAACCAGATTTTCTGCTCTCAGGCCTGTGACACTCTCACACAGAGCAACCGCTTGCATGCATGTGTGATCACTTTCACACATACACACACACACGTGTTTGGTGTATGGGTGACCGTGGTCTGCTGTAGTCTAAATATTATTCATTCCCTCACATCTGTTTGGTATGTTGATATTCTGTGACAAAGCAGGCCTTTTGAGCTTCAATAAGCTCTCTCTGTGCCGGTGTCTCTCCATTGATGTGGATTCCTATTTGCTCTCAGTGTGTGAGAAAGCATGTGAGAGCTATATTGGTGGACAGACTCACATTTCTGCTATTTGTGCTATTGTATTAGATACAACATAAAATCCACCCATTGCCAGTCACATGGCAACTTCATGACTGATGGACTAACTAAGAAATAATAGCCGAATTGCATATCAGAGCTGATTTGTGTTATATTAAAGCTGTGTAACACATCACAGACATTAGATTAGAGGTTCCAGCCAGGATGTGGCTTGTGCGCACCCACTCTTTTCAAAAGTTCAGTATGGGTGATCCCAGTTTAGAGCACTTTCCACTGACACTCTCAGAGTCACCAGGTCACCAGGTGTGTAGGGGGTGGCATTGTCCCCTTTCAAAATACATATGCATACTTATACGTCTCCTACAGCAGTAGTACCTCCAGTGAATGCTCACTGACAAGGATCATGCCAACCATATTATCCCTCTGGCATTTCTAGCTTTTAAGTAGGGAACACTGGCAAAAGGTTGCAACTCGTCTGAACCACAGCTCACTCTAGCCTCATAATTGAGCAATGTAAGTGTATCCCTCTTCTTCAAGGAACACTTTCGCAACTAGACCATCCCTTTGGCGGCTGTGTGATAAATGTCTTACTTCTGCACTTTTTTTCTTCTCAAGCATAGACATTAAGCAATGTTTTCGCCATGTTGACTGGTTGCATTCTGACTGGCCTGGTTTGTATGCCGTCTAAGCAGTGCGTTTACATAGTGAGCTACAGGAGGAAACGAAGCATAAACACGCCCGCACGTTTGAACTGTTTCAACTGTTTCAACTGTTTCAACTGTTAAATCTCTGATTTACGTGCGTTTGACGTGGAGTGGAATATACCATGTGCAACTATGAAATAGTTTAAATAGAAAGGAACAGAGCAGATGTAGTTCAGCAGGCAGGAATACAATGCTCTTTGAGAAAAAGAAAATCTATAAATATCAAATATGTTGTAAAATGCACAATTTGTAAACTTTATTTAGCCAGAGGAGAGAAGTGCATCCTCTTATTACTTAATGTTTTTCAAAATGCACCCTTCCCCTTATTCCATGCACACAACACTCCCCCTTCCACACGCACACACACACACACACACACACACACACACTATTCTTATAATAAACAATGGCCAACATTGCTTTCAATGAAATGTCTGTTCATATTTAGTGCATAAAAAAAACATACTGTAAACATACTCTCTCTCTCTTTCTGAGACACACACACACACACTGTGATATTTGCGGAAACTCTCCTCTATCTCTCTGCCTACTGACCCACATTCCAGCCTGGTTGTGTCATTGGAACTCAGCTGGGCTCCTGGCAGCGACCGTCCATCTAATCATGATGATTCCACGGCACTGCCACACACACACACACTCACACACACACACACACACACACGCACAAGGGGGAAGTCACATTTAGTTCACGTCTTGCTTTTCGGCACTAGTTTTTCTCCTCATTTTACATTCTTCTCCTACAATACGGTTCTGCTGTCTCTTGCCCCTTCCTCATGTAGCTACTTCTCTCGGTCAGCTGCTAATGTAGGTCAGTCTCCCAAACACTATCTCTCCCTCCCATCCTAAGGCCAGTGTTACATAACTGCGATGATTCAGCTGGAACACGCTGTCTAGGCGCGTTCCAGCCTGCGCCTGATGTATTTCCTACATCAGGCGCAGGCTGGCTTAGGTCATACCCTTCATTTTGCTTTAAAGTGCTGCCAATCCACCACATTTTTACTCCGGAGGCAACATAATTGAAAGTTCCCAGGTCACCTGTTGAGCAGCTAAACCCAACTTGGAGGAGGAGATCAGTGTTGTTATATGTCGAGTTCCTGTTTTATGCTGTTTCAAAACACCTCTGTTAGACACATCTATATAGATCTTGATCTTCTCCTTGTTACACAGAGACAGACAGTAGGACTAGTTGAAAGCCGATTTAAGATTGGGCCATGGTTTGTTGTGACGGTGGATCTAGCCTTTCAGATCACCTGCTTATTCTGGAGCTAATCCTAATCCCATTAGTGTAAAAAACGGCAGCCATCTGGGCCCAAACACACCACTAGCTCTGATTAAAATGAACCCATCACAAGGTCTGTAAACCAACACAAACCTGTAGCTGCCTGTGGCCTACAATATAGGTTCTATGATCCGGCATGCTAAAGAGTAATAGTTTAACAGGGAATGTTACTGTTAGTGTGACTAACACGTTTCTATAGGGGAAGCTCTTGAACCACTGATGATGTAAGAGGGGTCTCAAGGAGTAAACATACTAGTGCTATATGGCACAGCGGGGCTGTGAGAGAAGGGTAAGAGGGCCCTCGCACCGGCAGCTGCTGTGCTAGCCTCACCCTGGCAACCCAATACACATTAACACACTAACATTCACTGGAGCAAATGAATGCTTCTGTTGCTGCCCGCTGTATGTTCTCAAAGTGTAGCCGCGTCTGTTGCTACTGTTGAAGGTGGAAGTCACTGAGAAGCAGCCCACTGTAGACCGTATAGAGCCACCGCCTCCCCCCCTGTGAGCTCCATGCTTTCTCAGCCAGCAGATGTTCCATTGTTTGGCCGGCTCTCTGTAGTCTTGCTTCAGTTGAAGTTGGGACACTGGCTGCATCTTTTGAATTTGGTCCCATTGAGGACCCCGCACCCCCCACCCTGCTCCGCCACCAACAGCAACCCCCAAGCTACTCGGAGGGGCATTAACCCCTCCCCCATCCCCTTTAACCCCCAGTGCCCTCCCCCCTTCTCCCCCCAGCCAACAGATCACAACTTCTGTGCTTTGTCTCCTGGTGAAGCCCAGACAAGGACCTCTACCTCTACCCTGCCCCCAACATGAGACACACACACACACACACACACACACATTATCTACACTAGAGGCCAGTTCATTGACAAATTACCTCCGCGTTTGCATGTGCATGGAGTCTGAATGTGCATCGATACACATGCTTCCTGCTCAACGTGTGCACACAAACACACACACCCACAAGCACACAAGCCGGCGCAGGGCTTGTTATCAGATGGTGAACGTATAGTGTGTGTAGATGCCTCTATGCTCTGACTATAGCGTCTCTTTGTCCGGCCTCAGTGAGAAGCACTGTCACGCCACGGCTGAATGTGGCCGCTGTTGTCAGGGAACCGAGTGACCAGTTCTGTGCTTGTGTAATAATCAATGCCCTTCTTTCCTCTTCCCCGTGTGTGTTTGTGTAAAAAAGGACTTCACTGTTACGAGGCCTAGAAGGCATATAGGCAGCACAGACTTCCTGTTTTTGTGTTGGGCCCACTGGAGGCAGGAAGTGAGGAGAGAAGCGCTGTTCAGTTCTGTCACCCTTCCAGCGCTGATCTGATGCTAGTCCAAGACTCTAATGGCACCTAGATGTTTTGGAAAAATCCCCTCTCCGAAACCCAATAAAAGTAAATGGGTGTGGATATGGCCTGCTATTTAACCTTCAAGCAAAGGGGAAGTGTCACTTTTAGTGTGAAAACACAGAAAGTGATGTGTGTGTGCGTGATGGTGGGTTTCAGTTCATGCCAACAGCCAGACAAATTCCCGATTGAACAAAGAGGCCGGAGGAGCAGGCAAGCCTGACTAGTGCCTTTGAAGGACTGATTGAGTATGTAATAGTCATCCGCCTTGCTTCTACCCCCAAGGCTGGGGGTGGGGGATGGGGGGGATGCAGGGGGGTTGCAGAGGGGGCTGCAACCCTCTTTGTTCTGAACCCACTCCTCTCATGCCTGCTTTTGTTCCCACCCACAGTGTACCAGTGTGAGAGCTTTATCAGTCCATACATCTCCCGCCAAAACAGGGAGGGTGGGTGGGGTAAAGAGTATCTTTGTCGTCCCATTTCTCAGGCTACAGCCTGCATTTGACACATGACTATCTATGATATAGCAGTTACTTATGAGTGCGTGTGCACAACGTCTCTCTTTCTCCCTCTCCCCCTCAGCATTTCCCGCCACTGCAGGGTGTGTAGGGGAGGAGCAACAGCCGGCATAAAGAAAGGCTGGCTCCAAGCCTCGCGCCAAATGCCGGCGTTATTCAAATGAGCTCAGTGGGTGCGGCCCAACTGTCTCCATGTCCTGTTAACCCCTTCGGTGCTGGAAGCCCGAAAAACAGACAAAGGCAAATGCAGATTAGGCCTATCTCGTGTCTATGGGAAAAGACTTTAGATAAGAGGTGATGGATAGGATTTTTTGTTGCCAATACAACTGGATAATTTAGATTAGAATGTGAAATCAAAGTAAATGCAGGCCTCCTCCTAAATAAAAAACATTACAGTAGGCCCTATATGTAGGTTATTTTATTTCACACTAAAATCCATCTTATAAGATGCCAAATTCAGTAATATTAATGGTATTTTATATACATGCCTCAGCTGCAAAGTTACAGCATTTAAAGTTTTTCAACAGCAGTTCTCATAAGAACCTCCTCTCAAACAAGAACTGCCCAGTTTTCACATCCTCTTTGTTTAAAATTCCTCTTGCAATGAGATATGAATGGAAGCGCCACTAGGAGGCGAAAGACTGTCGTCTACTGCTCTCTAGTGGTTGTGAAAGGCAAAACTAGATTTCATTAATAATTCAACCAAACTACTTACGGGCTTATAAGTACACAATTATGATGTTCTGGGTAATACGTTTTTATCATACAACATTAATTGCACACACTAATTAGTAAGTATATTTTATATTTCATGATATTATAACATACACATACAGTACATACTGAGTGCAGATGGATCACATTCAGCCTCAGTTGCTCAGATTTCAGGCACCGAAAGGACCCACACACGCATACAACTGTCCCCAGAAAATCGATGTAAAAGCCATCTGGTCTCCCGAGACCTCGGAGAGCTTGAAGGAGAAGGGTCAGAATGACATATTGTCATTGTTTACCCAGATAAGATTGAAAACTCCATTGAGTGCAGCATGTTTTGTGTGGATCATTTTTAGTGACACCTGAGAGACTGGGATTTCTGACAGGGGCGTGTTGGGAAGTTAATATCTTTGTAATATATTTTGTTTATTATATAAATAATAAAAAATAAATAAACTATAACTGCATGGATGTATAAATGCGCCAAGATAGACTGGTAGCAAAGCTGTATCTCACATGTAACTGGAGGTTTGAGTGTCTCTATTAGCCGTGATGTGCCTGAACGCGTTCATATTTTGGGTGAACGTGAACTGAACGTACTGTATTTCTGCCTGATGAACGTTACTTTGAACTAGTTCATTCTGGTGTCTGTGAACTGAACGCTCTCTTAGTTCAATTTCGTTCATTAGGGTGCCAGATTTCTA
>JAOEHI010053182.1:0-15566 GCA_025447815.1 Percopsis transmontana | reverse complement strand
TATATATATACACACACACACACACACATATATATATTACATAGAAATACTGCAATTCATTCGGGCTTATTAGTAGTCGCAGTTATTAAAGAAATGACAAATACAGGCAAAAACCGCAGGAGGAAAAGTAGCTTATGTCAAGGCTTACTTTTTTTTTCTGTTCCTCCGATGCTTTTATGATTCCAGGATCAGATTTCCACGATTTTCCAAAGTTATAGAACAATGCCAGGCTGTTTATCAGGAAGGGGACATGGACGGTGGCAAATGGTAGATGTGCAGTGAGGTTAAGGAAGACAGTGCTAAACAGTGGAACACCGGGTGGGGGGCAGCAGAGGAAGCTTTGGATGTCAGCAGGGTTCGTCCTTGATTCATTTGTTTCCTGTAGAATTCAGTTTGCCATGACATGAAATCTGGTTTCTTTTCCTTAACAGGATAATAAAGCTACAACGGAAGAACTTACAGACATGAAACGAAGGACAGACAAATGCAGACTAAATACTAAACTTTTAAATGTCCCTATAAAGCTGAAGGGCATTGCGCCCTAGGCTCTATATTCTAGCTAAAGGGTAGCAGTCTACTGGATAATGTGTTCTTCTTGGCAAGCACCTCAAGTCTGTACCATGTGTTTCTTATTCTAAAGAGAAAAAAAAACTGCTGTAGATCCAGGTCAGATAAAATGCATACATGCTTTTATACCATAACTCGCAAATAGGGTCAAATTCAAGATTGGTTGTGCTCTGTTCCCATTAGCGGCTCAATGAGGCAGAAAATGTAAGTAAGAGAGATTATTTTGGCAACTTGTTAAAGAACACATTAAGTACAAAATGAATGGATATCATTCCAGAACCAGTAAAACCAAGTGGAATACATCCAGAATTTGGTCGCCAGGTAGATTCCCAGGGGCAGAGCGCTGTGCATGGAGTGGTCAAAGAAGGCCCTGCGGGAAGAAATAGCTTTATTTTTATCATTATGGAGAAAAAAAAATAGATCCAATAAAATGGATTTGAATTGTGTAAATCAGATACATTTGGATGGAAAAGAAAAACTGCAACATGACAACACAGGAGAGAAATCAAAAGATCCTGGTTTCCCCCAGGAAGTCCACTTACTTGGAGAGAAACTGCACAATCACCCAGACGCCGGCGTACATGATGCCCTTGACCAGCCAGGAGTCTATGTCCAGGTCAGCGATGAACCCAACCAACCAGATGACTAGGAAAGGGGTCCCCAGCATCACCTTCTGCCTGAACTCCTGTGAGTGGGGATAAGAAGATTTTAAAGTAAATTATATATTTGTATCTAGTAGAGTCCACTACCAGGAACTGCATTTCATCATTCATCTAAAAACCAACAAACACATATATTTTATAATTTTTTTGGATACATTAATCTGAATTTTCTTTTCCTCAAACATTAGATGCCATTTTTCATGAATATAATGAATACATTAAAAATGTGTACTGAAAGTCTATCTGCATTCTTTAATCACAAATTGCAGTCTGAAGTGGAGATTCTAACTTTTTTTTTTCAAAATTTGATAATCCACATTCTTCCAGCTCTCTTTTAGAGCCCCCTAATGTGACTTGTTACACCTCATGGTTGCAAGTGTCAAAATATTACATTCCTGCAAATAAGAAAAGAAAACTGCTATTCTCCCATTAAGTTTGACAGTACTTTATCTTATCTTATATACTTCAGATGATACTGCACTGGACTTCCTGTGAATGACAATAACTTGGGGTTTTTGAAAAAAATTCTTAATATACTAAAGATATTAGTGATATAAGAACTAAAAGGCTTGTATCAGTATTTGTTTTTGATCAATGAATCAAAAATGAAAAATTCACTTTAATCCGTGTATCGTTTGTTCTTTTTCTGGAAAAATTAGCAGCGTTCCCCCCCCTAAATTTTAAAACCAGAACGGAAAAACAAAAAGGGGCATCGGTTTTTGTTTTTCTGTTTTAAAACCCAAACTGAAAAATGGGAATACAAAGGAGTAGTGGTTTGTATAGTCTAGGATGCTGTAAGCATGCCTAACCCCTATCTGCTTCATGTAATAGAACAAAGTATTTGTAAGTCACTTTGGATAAAAGCGTCTGCTAAATGTAAAAAATAAATAAATGTAAATGTTTCTCCATGGCCGGTGTTACGTCACAACTGGGGACTAACTGGTTTCCAAGCTAACTGGTTTCTTATCGCGTGAAAGTTTCAAGTGTCCCCTCATTACTACAGTCACAAATGTAGAGTATTACATTACAGCCCTCTACAACTAGTAGAATGATTAAAAATATAATATCATAAAAATATAATATTTCATCAAAATATAGGATTTCATCACACGGTCAATATAATGGAATATAATGCAGTAAGGCTGCAGTGTTGCTTATCAACTTTTCTCATTTAATATTATCCCTGCTGAACACACACATTGGCATGATTTACTCTTCCGTCCTATTTTGTGTCTTTTGTTTGGGGGAAGTAACCTCTTTAAATGAAAATCAAAATTAATAAATTTTCATTCATTTATATACCCCTGGACTTTAATAGCTCATGTGTTTCAGCAAGATTTCAGCTCATGTTCAAAACTTTCTGCACATTCAAAACATATCACACATATTTGTGTTTTGGAATGATTTTTTTGGAATTAATTCTGTAGACCTACATCTCCCCTATGTTATAGAAGCAAATTTAAAACAAAAATACAACACATTTTGGCCATAACCGATTAAAACATTGATAAAATCTATTACAGAATGAGACCTTGTTAAAGCATCTGAATAATTCAGGAAAACAAAAAACTTAGGCTCCAAAGTTTAAGTCTACACACAAGCAATGACAGTCGAAACCAAAGAACTGGTTGGTTGGGTCTACTGGCAACCCGGCAGTGTCTAGCATACCCCCGGCCCTTTGCATGCAGGTGGCAGAGCTTGTAGCAGGTGATGGTTGCCAGCGGTTTTTCTTACCAGTGCGCATAAAAGCCAGTGCGACGGAAACCCTCGACGTTTCACGGAGCAGGTTAAAATATCCGAAACAGTCCAAGCTAAGACTCTAGCCCGGGGATTTGGCTCACACTGTTGAGCGGTTCGACACATTCACATACCCCAAAATCGCTGGGCGGCCCCCAATGCTTCTTTCATGTTTTTATTGGGGGGACAAATGCATGTGTTCTAAATATTGCAGGGTACGCATCCCCTGCGTACCCCCCGAAATCTGTGCCAATGGTTGGTAGTAGGGCTGTGCTAAATAAATAAATAAATCGATACAGCAATATATCGCAACATTTATTTTCGCAATATACTACATCGATTTCCAGCTCAAAAATAAATAAAAAAATTCTCGTTTTAATATATTCTCGTGTGTGAACTACAACTACTAGATGTTGCTGTATGGCTAGTTGCCTAGAATTGACGGCCCCCATTTCTGGTAAGAGTGAAATTTGGATGCAATATGTCAGACGCAGCTGACAAAATTACAGCAGCTCCTTAAAAATATAAAGCAGATGTGTGGTATTTCAGCTCTATTTTTACATTTTCATTGAACTATGTGGAAAATCGCAATGTATTGTGATGTAATCGTATCGTGACCATTGTATCATGATATGTATCATATCGTGAGGTCCTTGCCAATACCCAGCCCTAGTTGGTAGTGTCGTTTGTGATTGGACATGGGAACACACACTTCAATTTCTCTTGTACTAACTATCAAACATAACATTCAGTAATTGAGTGGGATTCAATCAAGAGGAAATGTGCAAAATGTTACGGAGATGATGATGTAATAGATTAATATTATAACCCAATGAATTTTGTGATTTTTCATGGCTTGGGCGAAATGATACACCCTTTCTCTTCATGTTTCTTGGAATCCTGGATGGAATCCTGCTTGAAGCAAACACTTTTCAAAATGTATATTTTTAATCAGTCTACTAGTTATAAAGGGCTGTAATGTAATACTTAATATATGCAAATATATATATATATGTGAATGTCGTAATGAGGTGACACTTTGGAATTTTGATGAATCTGCTGCCAGGGATTAAGTAAACACAAGCGAGCACACCACATGCAATCACATGGAAACCAGTTAGCTTGGAAACCAGTTAGCTTGGAAACCAGTAGGGACATAACACCAGTCATGGAGAAGACAAGCTACTGTTCCTTTGTTTTTCCATTTTGGTTTTAAAACAGAACAACAAAGTACGAACGATACACAGATTCACTTTAACTGTATGGTAAAAAATAAAAGATAACTCAACAAAATAAAAACATATTAGATAAATATATAAAATATCAACTGAAAATTATAATTCTTGTTTATGCATACACCAGTATATAAATTATAAACCTGGGTATTCTATTTACACTGCTCAAAAAAATAAGGGAACACATCACAGTATAACACCAAGTCAATTACAATTCAGGGATATCAATCAGTGATACCAGGTGCACTGGAGAGGCAACAGCAAGACAACTCCAGGGAATGGTTTTGCAGGTGGTGACCACAGACAATTGCTCTCTCCTTATCCTTCCTGACTGATTCTTCTCAAGTTTTTTGGTTTGCTAGTGTCTTTGTAACTACTGGTAGCATGAGGTGGTTCGTGCAGCCCATTCAGGTTGTACAGGCAGTCCAGCTTCTCCAGGTTGCAAGGTTTGCTTTGTCTCCTGGTACAGTCTCAAGAGCATGGAGGAGATACAAGGATATGGGCCGTTACACGGGTAGAGCTGGACAGGGCCATAGAAAGGCATCAACCTAGCAGCAGGACCGGTATCTGCTCCTTTGTGCGAGGAGGAATAGGAGGAGCACTGCCAGAGCCCTACAAAACAACCAGTGGGCTACAGTGGTGCATGATTCTGATAAAACTGAAACAGACTCCATAAGTCGCCAATGGCGGACCTGCCAATTATGGTGTTCTCTGGCGAATGCCAATCGAGCTTCAAAGTGCTGGGCTATGAGCACAGGTCCCACTAGAGGACGTCAGACCCTCATGAAGTCAGAAACATGCACACCAGTAGCCTGCTGGGGGTCATTTTGTTGGGCTCGGGCAGTGCTTCTCCTATTC
This sequence comes from Percopsis transmontana, assembly GCA_025447815.1. Classification (NCBI taxonomy): domain Eukaryota; kingdom Metazoa; phylum Chordata; class Actinopteri; order Percopsiformes; family Percopsidae; genus Percopsis; species Percopsis transmontana. The sequence goes on along the minus strand of JAOEHI010053182.1, from coordinate 10,507 downwards.
CTCCTTGCACAAAGTATTGGAGCAGTCCTGCTGATGGGTTGATACCCTTTTACGGCCCTGTCCAGCTCTCCTCGTATATTGGCCTGTTTCCTGGTATCTCCTCCATGTTCTTGAGACGGTTCTGGGAGAAACAGCAAACCTTCTTGCGACGGCGCATATGGATGTGCCATCCTGGAGGAGCTAGACTGTATGTGCAACTTGAATGGGCTGCAGGTACCGCCTCACACCTCATAGTGACAGACAATAGCAAAACATAAAACTAGATTAGAGTCCGTCAGGAAGGATAATGAGAGAGCGACTGTCTCAAGAGCCACCACCTGCAAAACAATTACATTTTTGGGGGTTGTCTTGCTGTTGCCTCTCGAGTGCACCTGTTGTCACTTTCATTTGCAGTGTATATACTGCCAGTACTTTTCCTAATGTAGGGATGGTTAACTAGCTATGACGTGTAAGTACCTTCAACAACTAACAACATTCCCGCAGGGCAGTGGAAGGATTTAAGCAGACAAACAACAACTGAATCAATTAAAAGTTATTAATTAAAAAGGTCAATACATTTGATTTTACATGTGAAATTTAAAAAAAAGGATTGATAAATTGTAGGGAGAGGTGAAAAAAAAAATCGACTAGTCATGAGATATTTAGAAGGTGTAGACTTTTTTTTGAAGGGGGTGATAGAATCTTTACACATTTCAAGTTTTGTAAAATATAAAATTCAGTATTAAGTTGACGCACTCAATTAGCTGCATTAATTTTTTTTTAAAATGTTGGTAATGTAGCAATTGATGAGTTTACACTTTACAGTAGCAAAAACATTTGCATGCGGCGGGTCGAGTCTAAACAATGGCGATGAAGGCCAGGCAAAGCAAGGTGTGGAATTATTCGAGTGCCAATTATGTCAGATTAAACTATTTTTTCCCCAGTTCTACAAATTTTATGTCATCACATACAGATGTGATGACTCAAAATGTCCATCAAATGTATCATGGCAAATAAATTGCGGCGCAGAGTTGCGGTGCGTCAGCTTGACGACACAACATGACAACATGTAGTAGCGATTATTGAACGCTAGAGCCCCCCGTGTATTAATTCCCACAAAGCCGGCTTTGAATTCCCAGTTAAAAAAATTCTCTCTCTCTCTCTCCCATTAATCCTTTCTTCAGTCACATTTCGGCTGTTCATGCGTGCGTACTGTATACACAGAAAGCAGTGCTGGTACCTGCTTTTTTAAGGAAATGAAATCTAAAAATGTAAGGTTTTTAACAACTATTCCCCCTATGAGTTATAATTACATAGTTTTCAAACAGCAGTAGGCCAGGAGGAATAGTTAAATAAAAGGCCTAAAAGGCAGACTGTGCATTGTGTGACTGGGGCATTAAAAGTGCAAACCCATATGACCAACAATTGTTATTTAATACATTGAGTCCACCGCCAGCCCTCTGTAGCCCAAGATGCAACTTCCAAACCAGCCATAAAAAAAGAAAGCGATAGCCTATCATCAAGCGCAGCAGTAGCTAATAGGCCTATAGGCTATTGTAAGCCAACATTAAATCACAGCTTTAAATAATTAACCTATATTAATCACACTTTAATATGTAGCATTCACAGCATATACTAAACTGGAAATTAATACAGCGAGAAATCTGTAGCGAGAAATCCAATGCACTGCAGCTGTTACGCACACATATAGCTCGCTGGCTGCATAGAAAAGAAAACAGGCCTACCATTGTATAATCTTTCAAATTGAATTGTTGCTCAAAACATACCCATAATTCAGACACATAGAACATCTTGAAACAAACGTTTTCAGTTAAAATAATCTGATAACGCCAAGCACACACTGATGTGTCAAGTTCCTTTGCACCGGAGTTTAGCATTGTAGCGAATGGTCCAGACTATAAATACACACAACTTGTTGTTTACCAAAACAAGTGGGTAGTATAATATTTACATCATTATGGGTAGTATAATATTTACATCATAAAATTCAAAATTTCCATTCAAATGTATTAGAACGGTATTTGTACAGTGTTTTAAATCCGTAATACAGTATCGTGAAAAAAATACTGCGATTCGCAGCTGTATCAATTTTTTTTGCACTGCCCTATGAAAATAATTGCTGACCCTCTTGCGTGACGAAGCATGAGTGCAGCATTTTCTCTGGTGCCGCGCCTCAAACCACGGAAACTCGAAATCATCACATCTGTATGAGGAACAAAAGACAGTCCTAAAGGTTGTTGTGTGTGAATACCTTGTCCATCTTGAGTCTCTTCATGTAGGAGGGGCTGTCATAACCCTTGGCTTGTCGTGCTTCCTGAAGGTGATTGATCATCCAGACGTTCTTTCTCTGCTTGGCCAGGTCTAGTGGCGTCTCACCCTGGGATACAACCATACACAGTCAGCCTGCCTCTGTTGAACGCCACCCAAACACACTTTCTAGATTGCTAGGCAACCTGTAGTAATTTTTCATTGATCTTGAGGTAATTGGAAGTCATAATCTACAAACACCCAGCCAGCTGCTAGAACTACATTAAAATAAAATCCTCTACAGTAAACCATTGAATTATGCTGTGTGGCATCAATATTATTAGGGTTCAGGGCTATTTAAGCATGGTTTCCAAAATGCATGCATTTTTTGATTTAACATTTTTTATTCTCTAAAAAGCAACCAACACTGGACATGGAACATCTAATACACAGTAGAGATGACAGGAAAAAAAACAAAAAAAAAAACAATCCAATAATGTATCAATGGCTTGTTTAGTTATACGTTATCAATAGATAAGCAATGCATTTATTTGTTTTGAAGTGTAGATACAATTTAAAGGATTCCCTATGAATCATTACTCCCTTACTACTACTAAATGTGTTACAATGTGGAAGATTAGCCAAAAAGCATTTTTCTCCCCATTGACGGCCCATAGAAAACAAGCAGCTCTTAAACAAATATGAACATTGCTTGAACACCGCTCAGTTCAAAAAGGATTCTTTATATTCTCCTTACAATCTTCTAAAGCCCAGGAAAGCTTGTTTTTCTTGACATCATCGGAAGGCACGGGCGAATTACACGCCTTGTTGGAATGGAGTTTAGAACGTGCAGGCACACAAATGCCGTTTTGCCGTGATCATGACCGTGTTTTGTGGATGTATGGCCCATGTATTATTAAAAGAATATAGATCTTTCTCTGCGTTTAACAGAACAGAACTTGTGTAAGCTTATGCAGACAAGGAAATTACTGTTAACCAAGCATTTAACTACTAATGACTATGTATATTTATTGCAAGTGCTAACATTAACATTAGTAGACATTAGGGGACAGGATAGTCTAGCGGTCTAGGAGTTGGATTCCCAGCTGGAAGGTCGTGGGTTCGAACCCCAGAGTTGGACTACCTGTAAGCATCCTTGAGCAAGATGCCTAACCCCTATCTGCTCCATGTAATAGCAGCATGTAATTGTAAGTCGCTTTGGATAAAAGCGTCGTAATTGTAGTAGACACGTAGACATCACCACATGCATATTAAAACTTTTTAGTGCATTCAACTTAGCCTGTGTGGTTTTGACAAGCATGTAAGAATATAGAGGCAGCCAGTTCACCTTTTCATTCCTTTATTTTGTAACCCGAAAGCAATCGGTCCTGTAAAACGAGAATTCTACAAAAGTAGCATCAAGCTTTTAATATGTAATGTTAATTTAATAAAGTTTATTTACTGTCATATTTTACAACATACTCAGCTGTGTTCTTTCCTTCCCTCTCTAGAGACACCTGTACGAGCAAGTGGTGTGTGGTCATGTCGCACCAAAAGACGGGAACGGAAACTTGTTTAACCATATATTAAATGAAAAAAAGTTTTTATACTGTAAATCAAAATATTTCAAATAAATTATGAAAATTATTTTGAAAAGTTATTACCAAATTTACTCACTGGGTTACAATTTAATTTAATCGTAAAAAAAAAAACTTATTGTAACTTTTTCCGTGAACTCGCACTGCCACTGTCCCGCAGATGTAGATGTTGGACTCCCAGCCAGAAGGTCGTGGGTTCGGGCCCCAGAGTTGGCCTTCCTGTACGCATCCTTGAGCAAGATGCCTAACCCCTATCTGCTCCATGTAATGGCACCATGTAATTGTTGACCAAATTGACTAATTGTAAGTCGCTTTGGATAAAAGCGTCTGCTAAATGCTGTAAATGTAAATGTAGAGAATGCTAAGGCTACACTACACGCTAATACATGGTTCGTTCACATCGTACGCTCGTTCATGGCAAACGTGTTGTGGCGCTGTGAATGTGCGTAAGCAACTGTAGACACTAATGCGCATGCTTGCTATGAAGTCTACCCCCAAACGGCTGATTAAGCTCGACCCACTGTAGCATGCACTCTGGAGCCCATGAAATTGATTGTTACCATTATAGTTGCTGTATCCATGGTATTCACAGCAATGGCTAATACAGAAGGAAAGCTAAGAGATGCATCACATTCAACTTATTTTTATGCTATGTTTTCTGTTTTAGTTTTATAGTGTGACACTTAAATAGTGTGACATATCGCAATTGATGGCGTCATGCTTGGGACAAACATAGGTTAAAGCAAACAATAAGGCTGTACCACTCTGCCAGCAGTCAAGTGATAAGAATTGTACAATAGACTACACAAGAATTAAATTTACACATTTTGTAATTATATTAGTGAATCTAAATCTTCACGTAGCTTGTTATTCGCAGCATGCTATTCACAAGGAACCAAAACAGAGGAGGACCCAGGAGAGTTGGAAGAAAGGAATAAAAAAATATTCTTGTTGTTCTTAATGATATCTGAATCTGAACCTTCAAGGAGCTACATTTTCTACCGAGAGAAGCAAGGCACGTTGTAAAGGTTTAAAATACACTGCTTTAATTAAGGGATCACTTAATCATGACAGTATAACACCAAGTCAAGTAAACTTCAGGGATATCAATCTGTCCAGTTAGGAAGCATAAGCGATTGTGAGTCAATGACACCCGTTTTGGTGCAAATGAAAGTGACAACAGGGGCACTGGAGAGGCAACAGCAAGACAACCCCTAAAAAAAGAAATGGTTTTGCAGGTGGTGGCCAGAGACAATTGCTCTCTCCTTATCCTTTCTGACTGATTCTTCTATAGTTTTGTGTTTTGCTAGCGTCTTTGTCACTACTGGTAGCATGAGGTGGTACCTGCAGTCCATTCAGGTCCAGCTCCTCCAGGATGGCACATCCATACGTGCTGTCGCAAGAAGGTTTGCTATGTCTCCCAGTAAAGTCTCCAGAGCATGGAGCAGCTGCATCAAAGTAAGCGCTATTTTCTCCCTCAACAAATGACAATGCGGCAATACACCACATGATGCAGAGCAGCAGAACCTGGTAGTAAGGAAAATAAACCCAGTGTGTGACACGAGAGGCGACCGTGCAAGAGAAAAGTTGTGTAAGGACAAATTAAAATGACTAAATGAATCCAGAAGAAAACCCTGCATTGTTTTAAATGTAGCCCTACTCATTAAGCGCCGCCAGCGCTCGTCACCTTTCTGGATGTTGTGTGAAGGCTACCATGAGAAGTTAGCGCATGTGCATGCTACATCCATGTAAACATGATTAGCTCATAACCGGCTATATTTAGACTAAGCCCCATTCATTTAAATATAAGAAATAAATCCCTTGAAATATATAAATGTGGCACAATGAAATAAAAGTTGCTTGAAATAAATAAATGTAATTATGAAATAAAAGTTCCCTGAAAAAAAATTCGAAAAGCACAATTTATATGTTTATTTATTTCATAGCTAGATTTATTTATTTAATATTGACTTAACTGGCATTTCATACTATATAAAGGAACCATCATATATACCAGCCCTGCTTACAGCCCAGCATCATATAGCTCGATTAGCATTTGCCAGAGAACACCAGAACTGTCAGGTCCGCCATTGGCTACATGTTCACACATGAGAGCAGGTTCACACTGAGCACATGTGACGTGAAAGAGTCTGGAGACACAGTGGTGAACGTTATGCTGCCTGCATCATCATCCAGCATGACTGATTTGGCTGTGGGTCAGTCATGGTCTAGGAAGGCGCAGCAGGTGGAGATCGCACAGACCTCCACGTTCTAGCCAACGGTACCCTGACTGCGGTTAGGTACCGGGATTAACTCCTCAGACCCATCGTCAGATCTTATGCTGGTGCAGTGGGCCCTGGGTTCCTCCTGGTGCAGGACAATGCCCGGCCTCATGTGGCCAGCGTATATGCAGTTCTGGGATGATGAAGGCATTGATGCCACTACTAGCCCTTACGTTCCCCAGACTTAAATCCAACTGAGGCCCCCTGGGAGGTTATGTATTGTGCATCTGATGCCGCCAAGCAGTGCCATAGACTGTCCAGGATCTCACTGATGCCCTGATCTAGGTATGAAGGAGACCCCCCAGGACACCATGCTGTCTCATCAGGAGCATCCCTAGACATTGGGCATACAGGTACATGGGGGCCATACACACTACTGTGTCACATCATGAGTTGCCGTGGTGAAATTCACGCAAGTTGGAACAGCCTGTGATTTAAATTGCTTACTTTGATTTTCAGTGAGAGTTTGAATCCAGCCCTCAATTGGTTTGCGATTTTGGTTTCCATTGACCGTTGTTACGTCAGTTTGTTCTCAACGAAGAACAGGACAGTAAAGATTTTGATATTTAATATATTTAGTTCATTGTGTAGCGGTTTGGGGTCTACACCTTTTGGTTATGAGTCTCAAATTATTTAATATTTGTATGAATGTTCAACATTTTATAACCTTGAGGCACCACCTTGACTTAAGGGCTGTTCCGATTAAACGCGCCAACGACGCAGAACCCTAAATCCCATTCATGTGTATTGGTGCAGTCGCCACGCAGGTTTGCTTTTGTAGGGGGTTATCGAGATGTGACAACAATGGAGGAGAAATTGATTGGTGTTTTTATGAATACGAAATGTATCACCTACCTTCCCGCTTCTATAAAGATATAGGGGGGAAGCAAATTGCCATTCAAATGGCATTACCTAGTATGTTTAATGAATGTTGCGGAGATAAAAATATAGTGCTGGGGCGATTCATCAACGTAATCGATTATGAAAATACATCGATTAGCGAAAAGTAACCTTTTCGTTCAGTGGAACAAAATGTTGAAAGCTAAAATGTTGAATTAACTGTTTTGCATGCGTTAAGATTTTTTCCCCGACAGGGATATGCATTTTGACTAGCACGAATGCATAGCCAAACATCTAAGAAAAAGCAGAGATGTCGTGTTCCGAACTTGCTGGTGGTGGTGATGAGGTCCTACCTTAATGTTCTGTGCATCTACATTAGCATTAGCGTCCAGCAGCAGGCTGATGACAGTGGTGTTTCCTGCCAGCACAGCCCAGTGCAGCGCTGTGTTCTTGTGGTACTTGTCTCCCAGGTTAACGGACACGTTGAAAGTCAGCAGGAGCCGGGTTGGGTCAACGCTGGCAGGCAGAGAGGGGATGCAGACATGCCCACAAAAAAGTGATTTCCAGGCAAAAAGAGTGAGGTGAAGATGAACGCCACCGCTGCCTATGATTATAAACCCTCGCCCACACACATTCCCCTCCTTTCACAACACAGTCACTTGCATACATATACTTGCATACACAGCCATTCACCTGTGTGTCCTATAGGCTGCCCACATGAGAGGAGTCATGCCATTTTGATCCATCATGTCTACGTCCTGTTAGATGAAAGAATAAGATAGCAGATTAGCAGGCTGGACAGAAACTGATTGCCATCCGCAAGATATAATTTTTTCATTTTATATATAACCCATCCCTAAGATTAAGGAAAAATAATATTACCTGGCTTTGTAAAGCCTTGGGCTTGATAGTTATGCTATCTAAGAACTCTTGCCAGCTTGGTTAACATCAGCAGCACGCACACACTTTAGCATACACTTTTATTAGCAAGCCATTGTCCAACAGGATGCCAGCATAATGTCACTTTGTACATAAACCATGACAAAGAACGCCGTTGCATTACCCACAGTCTTCCATCTGATCTGAATTAGTGTTGTGTGGACATAATGGGAAATCAACGCACCCTCTTAAAGTGACAGTACCTATTTAGGCAGTTGAAGGTTACAAAAGTCTGTTGTGTTAGCACAGCAGTGGCACAGAGTTTAGACAATAGCCTATATTTAAACGTTATATACTAAGCTGTATTTGTATTTTTAAGGACAAGGCAAAGCAGCATGGATAACTTTTTGTTGAATCTCTTACTTGAAGTTATGTAAGGAATTAAAGGTGCAGCCCTTAGGTGCAGCCCGATTACCAGATCTTTCTATGCCTACAAAATGGCCACGACGGACCGTGGTGACGTCATGCGAATACTATGTATACCACCAAAAATACATCTTTAAACCTGGTATGGTGCTGTACTTGCACCAGAAAGATAATATTTTCTTTTCTATGCATTTTGCTCCCGCTCTTATTTTAGTTGATTACATTTCACACTCAATACCTATTGCATATGCCTTTCCTGGAAGCAAGCCTTAAAGGTTTATCTTTAGGGGAATGTTCATTTTTCAAAGTAAGGTCATAGTAATTTATACACTTTGAGACAAAATGTTATTAAGGAATTATATAAAACCAACTTCATTCTTTACCAGGATTAAACAAGACAGGAAAGATTACGCTTGAATTAAAAGAATGGTTTTATGGTGAGCCAGTGGGAAAGTTTAACCTACCTGTCCCTTGGCGATGAGGTAAGCCACAATAGATGTATGGCCAAACTGAGCGGCAAGATGCACACAGCTACAGCCCTCGCCATCAATGAGGGAGGGGTCCGCACCATACTTTAGCAACTGGACTACCATGGACAGATGACCTTGTCTAGATAGTCACACACACACAAAGTTACTGGAGATATGCAAAGACCCTACAGATCAGACAAGTCTTAAAAAGGTATACCTAGTAAGATTATCACCTAAATTTTGTTTATATTAGATCGTAAAGGAGGTTTAAATTTACTTTTGTTTGTTTTCTCTCATTCACGACCTATTGCGGTGGATCTTGCCCCAATGAACATTGCGGACTGTTGACAGTGGCATAGTCAACCTAAAAAATTTAGCCTTTAACATACAAACTCTTAGTATATTAGCATTAGTATCTGGTCTGAGTGTGACATTCAGTTTTATTACAATTATCAGAATGAAACTGTGTACGAATGTATTTCCCAGTGTGGGCAAACAATCAAACAATGCAGGAAAAAAAAAAATACAATAAAAACAAAAACCATAACAACCGAAGTGGCTGAAACCATAAATATATGTCTCAAATAGACAGACCAATAAGGTTTGTTGCAGTAGATACAGATTTTTGCCACAGACTATCATTTCTCCTGGGTTGCAAATTCTTCATGGTTCATGAGGTGCAGTGGAAAAGCATGAACAAGGACCCAAGTAATCTTATTCTGGATAATTCGGGAACTCGTTATCGGAAAGAGGGCTTTTGTTACCTGGTAGCCCAATGCAGGGGTGTAGAGTTGAGGTCTCCTCCCAGCTGGTCCACTATGGCACCCTTTGTTATGTAGTATCTGTTAACAAATCATTACATTATTATTATGCATTATAATATAATAGACTAGAAATTGCTTTCTAGTCTCTAGCATGACAGTTAGTCTGTCAGAGCCCGTCTATTTAATTCTTTTTCGCAAGTCTATTGGTGTGGGGAAAACTCACACCCGGAGAAAAACAAATGTGAACACAGAAAGGCCTCTGTCGGCGTCCATGAGCTTGTTGCTGTGAGACAACAGTGCCAATTACTGACACACACATGTAGATGTTTGTTTTCACATTTATTTTTATCGCTCTTTTTGCTACTTGATTGATGTCTGTCTTCAGGTGTTGTAATGCTATTTTAGGGGCATGTTTTCTGTTTTAATTTACACAAATATCATGTTTTATAGCATTGTTTGAAATGTGTAATTTGCTTGTAATGTGTAATTTGCTTGCTAGTAGTACCCAAGGTAATATAGAAAAAATGTATATTTATATATATATATATATATATATATATATATATATATAAGCAAGTTGCTTAACCCCTACCTGCTCCATGTAAGGTAATAACAATGTAATTGTAAGTCGCTTTGGATAAAAGCGTCTGCTAAATGCGTCTGCTAAATGCTGTAAATATATAATGCTAATATATAAAAAGAATGCTGTATATATTATAATAATAATAATAACAATAATAATAATAATAATAATAATAATAGGTAATGTTGCGATGATCGAACAAGATGCATTAAGACTGGAGTCTGGGACCGGTTCATACTAAGATGGTGACGAGAGAGCACAGATTTCTTTTCCATATTGGAAATTCGACATTGTGAAAACCCTTCAAAAGTTCTTGCATTGTCCACATTGCACTATTTGTAATAGGTTATACACTCACCTAAAGGATTATTAGGAACACCTGTTCAATTTCTCATTAATGCAATTATCTAATCAACCA
>JAOEHI010053181.1:29959-45161 GCA_025447815.1 Percopsis transmontana | reverse complement strand
TCTCTCTCTCTCTCTCTCTCTCTCTCTCTCTCTCTCTCTCTCTCTCTCTCTCTCTCTCTCTCTCTCTCTCTGACAGTCCTGGCACTGTGAAAAGTTCAGAGCTGTCAGGGGGAATGTCAGACGACTACGTCGAGCTATCTGCTGGACCAACGCACACACAACCACCCGCCATATAGAGCCATACACACACACGAATGAAGCTCTTTCCCTCCCTCTTGCTCTCTGGTTTATTGTTGGGGCAGAGCAGACAGACGTTTGGCACACGTCTGCAGACTGGGTCACACTGTTAATTATAGCAGATATTTTATAATCGCTCACAGAGTCTCGTGAGCATTTGGTGTTCACACCGCTCTAACCACAAATATACAGGATCTTGTCAAACAGTAGTAATGGCAGATTAGCTATATATTGAACTTCAGTCATGGGTTGCACATCCAGTTATTTAAACCATTTACAGCAGCAGGTCTGTGTAGTGGACACTCAATTGTACTAAGCGTAAATACAGACATTCCACCTAGTTTCATAAATCTTAAATCTAAGCAATATAATGTTTTTTTCCCCCTTCACAGGCAACTCTATGGTTAGGCGAGGGCGTTCCCTGCGTGACTCTCAATCTCAGCTACTCCTGGACCTGACTCTACGCACCCAGAGCCAGTGTAAGCGCTCGCACATGCACAAACACACACACACACACACACTTGACACACTATCTGATGGTACCCCTGTTATGTTTGTGTTTCAGTGAGTGGCATAGACTGTGCGCACCTGTGTGAAGCAGTGAGCCAAGCCAAGCAATATTCCTACCACTTGAGGCCACACAGTGCCGGACAGGGTATGAGAGGCCGGGGAAAGCATTGAGCTTATGAACACACCTCCAGACACACAGACGGCTCATATTCTTCCACGATCACCCTGCTGGCCGGCCGGGGGCCTTAACATCTATAGAGTTACTGAGTATATTGTTCCCCCAGAGGTGCCAGGTTTTCTAAAAATTAAGCCATCTGACATCACAGTTATGACCTCACAGGGTGGGGTTAAGTCTAAAGAAATGGTGTGTGCCAAAGATAACCTTTCATCCACTGTGGATGGAACACACACACACACACACACACACTTTGATAACCTTTCCTCTTATTGTGGGGAATGAGGCAGTCTATCAACAAGCGTTCATACAGCTAGCCCACCTGCAGCCACACACACACACACTCACACACACCGTTCTGCGCTAGACGCTAGTGGCTTTCAAATATTGTGGGACCACGACCCCCCAAAAAGAAGTTGTTCACACACGAAGGGGGGGGGCAAACTATGACTCGCTTATTTGTTTAACACAGCATAAAAATAGAATCTACTGTATAAACAAGCATAGACACTATAAAAACCTATGAATCTAGACTTTTAAAATAAACTCATGACCCTCCCAATACCATCCTATGACCCGTTTGGGGGATGAGGGGACCCACACTTTGAAAACCACTGCTCTAGACACTGCTTTCTTCCTTGACTTGATTTTTATATACACATTTTCACCAAACATATCAGTATTATTTCATATTCCTATTGTGTCATTTTGAATATATACCTCAGTGTTTCCATTACTCCCCCCCCCCAATATTACAAAAATGTAAAATATAATAAAAGACAAAATGACAGGAGCAGATTGCTGATTCATGTTTATTCTTTTTATCAAAAATGTACTTGTAAACCAGTAAGCAGTAGGCTGAGGCAACAAAGAAAACGTAACAGATTTAAAAAAAGAAAAAACTAAATGTAATGTCCATTATTCAACTGACGTATGTTTGCCCTCATGCTGTGCTTGTACAAACGTTGCGATAAAACATCCATCTGTTGAAGGGATTTTCTGGCGTTTGAGACGACGACGAGATGTTAGTACATATTTCCACGGTGAACAGAGGAGCCGTGGGCCACAGTGACGCTGTAGCAGTACAGCAAGTCTGTTAGCCACTGTTCCCTGGTCTCACCGCGAGAATACCTCTGCAACACACACACACACACACACACACACAGCTGTTAGGTGACCTTTTTAGCTATAGCTAGTAACCATAGTGTAAAATAAACATTTGTATAAGAATTCCAGCAGCTGCAAGTGGTTCAGAATGACATGAATGGCTTACTGTGCCACTGAAGCTAGTGTATACTTTACAATAAGACGTAGCATCAGGTTGAAAGATAAAATAAATAAATATACCATTTTCACGAGGTTCATAATTAGTTAAAATATTTTAGAAATATTATTTATTACAAAAATCATCAGTTTCCTGTAAAATGGAAAGACCGGGTCCTACATGAGGGACACACGTGTTTACCGTGAGGTCTTGTATGATGTGCTGCAGTAGCGCGGTGTTGGCCAGCAGGTGGTTGCGGAGCTGGGTGTGTTGCAGCAACATTGAAAGCATCTGGCCGAGCTGCGGCAGCTCCTCCTCGCACATGTCGCCGACGTGCAACGTCTGCAGAACCATTCGCAGCAGACGGGGAACTGTACTCAGGGCGGTCACGCACGCTCCCCACATGGCTTCCCTGTGAAGAGACACTCAGAGGTCAAAATGTGGCGAGAAAAAAAATAGAGGCCCCAGCGGGAATTGAACCCGCGACCCCTGGTTTACAAGACCAGTGCTCTAACCACTGAGCTATAGGGCCTCACGTAAACTCACCTGTTGCAGGTGAGGTTAAAATGAATACACCTATATTGGGTTCCACACCCTACAAGACAGACCAGTTTGAGCAATAGCAGCTTCTTTATATAGTGATGGCTAAACACATGTTTGTCATGTTCTCATCATGTGCCTCAGATTGACATTGTGTAGGCCTATAGTGTACTTCCTCTCAACGGCTTCCATGGAGATGGAGATAAAACACATGATTCTGCTCATGTATACACTACATATGGAAATGGGGGAGTTTGTACTTTGCGTATTGGTGCAAACAGCAGCAACACACACCTCTTGTGGTTGGTGTCGGAGGGCGCCTCCTGTTGCAGGCTGATGAGCAGAGCCAGCAAGCTAAGACAACACTGGGACAAGAATCGCAAGACAGGCTCGCTGGGCAACACGGACGAGTCAAGCAGTCTGGCCACCGCCCTCAGCAACCCTGCTGCCATACTGTCAGGCACCACGCCTAACCTAGTCTGGAATGAACAAACACACACACACACACACACACACACACACACAGATCAGTTCCATTGTAGAGGCAGAAAAGGAACTGCTGAAATGAAAGCAGAAGTTAGACCAAGACAGACAGATAAATGAGGTTTGACATTTGTTCCGCCGTGATGAAATGGTGTCTTACCAGGTATTTACAAATGCCGTTCTGCAGAATGTCAAAGCACTGAGACTGTGATCCCAGGGCTTCTAAACAGTGGCATACCTCCTGTGGATCAAGCAGACAACATTAATCTATCAGCGTTAATCATTTCATTGACTCAGGCAGCAGGATGGGAGCCGGTTTGTTCCAACAAGCTTCAAACACAAATATGCTCTTTTCATCACAGAGATTTAGATTAAGCATTTTCCGGGTTTGTGATTTCTTCTTTGGTATTATGCGATTAGTTTTAGTGATTTCATTTAGAAGAATGGCTTTACGGTCTGACTTTTGATTACATTTATTACCGCCTTTGCTAAAGCCTGTGCAATACCAATAAATCATCAGTGAACGCACTATTTCTGATGCTGTAATAGCATAAACTCCACAGTTGATGGTTAGATGTAAATAAATCACATATAGCACATTCATTTAACTTTTGTTAAACCCTAAACCCTAATTGTTTCCTTACCTAAATGTAGATACACACACTGGCATTCGGGGACATCTTTCGGTACGTGATGAACCCAACTTCCATTGACTTCCATTGTTTGTCAGAAACATAGTTCATCTAGGAAGCTGGTCAAAGTCTCTGCTGGTACCAGGCCCTATGTATTCTATGTATGTTTGCCCTATGTTGACGTGAGTTAGATCAGAGACATTATAGAAGAGATAGACCACCTAAAGAATCCTGAATAGAACTCTATGGGAGAAGTCCGTAATGCCAAAGATGGCGGTTGTATGAACATATCCCGCCCCTCCCCCAAAAGAGCCAATCATCTGCTTTTTAACAGCCGAATGAGGAAACCAATTAAGCCAATCATGTGATTGCACTGACGGTGGTTGAACCTTGTATAGCGTAGTAGAAGTTTAACCTGTGGGAAAAAAAGCTTTATGAACCTTATTTTGGGGCAGTCACCAATCTTTTTAAGAGTTTTTTTTTAAATCAGATTTTAGTGGTGATTCTATACATTCATTATTTATGTCCTGGTCACCATTGAAAGTGCAGTTATGGCTCTCTCCTCGTTCATTTATATATTGTTATCCAAAAATAACTGCCCGCGGGCATTACCAAGATGGCTGCCGAGTGGCCAGATTTGCCTGTAAGGTTAGTTGGTTAGTTGTATATTTTACACAGTAGGCAGGCCTTCTCTGTTTTTCTCTACTCACTCCTCAGCCCAGCATCTGAGGAATAGGATGTGCATGTGACGACATCTTTTTCCCCCACATTATACCATTCCAGAATAACATTTGAGATACATGTCTTACACTAAAACATTTAGAGGTAACTTGAGAATACCTTGATCCCCTTCCTTTATTTATATTAGAAAATTAAGCGATTGTTTCTGGTTCACCCAGTTAAGGAAGCAATAGAGTGGAGGATTTAACAAAAGACTGAAAGATAGATTATGGGGTGGTTTAAAGCAAATGGGGTCTACCAGTAACAACAGAGCTCCTCCCTCCACCCAGCAATGTTTCTATTTCTATTTTCTTACAGTTTGCATAATGAAAGTTGATCCACGGAGGGATTGGAAAAAACAATAAGAATGTATTGTGTGTTACGAGTGTATGTGCGTGCAAAGAGGCTGAAATCAAATAGCAGTAATGATATTACTGGGAACAGAATTAAAGAGCAAATGAATGAGAGACAAACGTCAGCCTCTCTGTCTCAACCAGCGTTCATCAGACAAACCGCATTACTGCCGGGCATGTCATTAGTGTGCACATGAAACACACAAAACTAATATTTAGTTTGATCAAATTACATTTTTTTCTAACTTTCTAATATAAATCCATCTTTTCCTCGCTATTATTAAGCCTACACATTTTTATATTGTGAAATGTTATACATTCTTATTTACATTTTATTACTAGTTTTATATTCAGCGCAGCTTGTGGCATTCGCTCCACCGCCCTTAAACACAAACTAGTCACTTCATAAACCACATCTCTGCCACTGTAGAGGCGATACAGGGTCAAGGTGGCCGTAGTGCCATAAACTTTCAAAAGGTGAAAAATTAGACTTAAACTTTTCCTCATTAATTTCAAATCAAAATCCCATTTCTCATTAGCTTTTATCAAATTGAGATGTGTGCGCCTGTGCATATTTTAGCCTGTGTCAGACCCATGCACCTGATGGCCTTCTCCCCACCATTAAAAACAATCCTGTCTCATTAGCTGAATCGGATCCGACACAGTCCGTCCCTTAATACCGTCCCCCCTGCCACCCCCATGTTGCCTCATCCCTCCTTCCCTCCTCTCGTCTTTGATTGACTCAGACAGGAAGATGAGAGAGGCAGGATCTGAGGCCTTAATTGAGGAGCGGAATTAGTGATTACAGTCACTACCCCCCCCCACCCCCACTTACACTCCTGCCCCAGGGCACAGTTACGTTAACGGTAATTTCTGAGTAGAAATGTCACACTCCCATCATGCCACCGGCTCTCATTAGCATTTCTACGTTTCCACTATGCCCGATAACCGCACATATCCAACCTGCGCAACGCGATAAAGCTTCCCCTCTCAGCTGGAGTGCCACGATAAAGTGTCCCCCTCTGAGCTGTATATGAGAGTCCAGGGGGAACTCAAAGACCAGAGCTGTGTCCAGAATATCAACCACCTCTTTTCGGTCATGTGTACACCCACTGTGCTCTGCCTTGCCTTCCTGCAACTCCAAGTAACTATCGCCCAAGTATCCCATCCTAAATTTCACTGCTATTCAGCTTCATAATTCCCCTTTGTTCACAGGGGAAACTTTTGCCTCAGAACTCAGAATCTGGTACTTTTTGTTTTCCACCAAGGAGGAACCTTGACAGATTTTGGAGTGATTTGTATTAGTTCCTGCTCCTGAGGTGGTACATTTGGAGATGAGATGGAGCTTGCAGGACAGAAATGGGGGAGGTGGGGTTGTCGTTCGCCCAAACATAACTCACTTTTTGCTTTTTCTGTTACTCCAAATGTGTGTTTTTGAGAGGGGTACGGTGGGTGGTAACACTGGGGTGTTTGGGTGTGTGCTGACCTCCACGATGTCCCAGTGGTGCGTGAACTGCTCCAGCGCGGTCGGGTACAGGCTGAGGGGGGAGAGAGGAGAGGGAGGAAGAGCGCTCTCCTCACCGGCCTCCTGCAGGGTAGCCAGCTCATCGGAGGAGAATCCCGTCAGGGTGGAGAACAGGAAGCTGATGTAGTCAGTGTCCTGCAGGGCTGCTTCCTGGTTTCCCACTGACCAGGTGCTCAGAGAGGACCTGATACAGTCCCATCACACACACAAACATTAAGCATTTTCACACTATAAACGTTCACATAGTGAATGGTCATCGTTATAATCATAATGAATAGCTTTTTTATGTTACCATCTTTGCCAGTTATTTTTGTGTGTCGTGTCATGTCAATGGGTAATGTCAAGGTCATGGGTCAAAATGCTGTAGACAAACATGAGCAGTAATTCTACACACAGGGTTGATGGTTTATATGCCCGTAAACCCACTCCTTATTCTCTTATTGGAGGTTTTATAACCGTTTTATAACTTGGGGCACCGTACATGCACATACTGTGATGCATTGTGAGATCATTCTCAGCCAAGGATACATCTGTAACAACAGGAAATGTGAGTGTGTGTAACAGTGTGCACTGTAAAAGCCCTGGAGGCTCCAGCAGGACAGAACTGTTGTCTAGATACTCCATGACGAGGCCGCATTCCAGTCTGCCAAAGAGCTCTTTGTATTACAGACATACACACATATCTCTTCCTACCTTACATTACCCCTCCCCCCCAACCCTCAAGATATAACACTGCCCCACTGACACAAGCAAAAGGGCACATGAGCACACACACAGACACACACACACCTACAGCGTTATGTGAAGCTGGAACTGTGACAGAACATTACAGAGCTACGTTTTTAGTGACACAAGTCAGATGAAATATTATAGATAGGTCAACATCAATACACATAAATAAGCAGGTGAGAGACCTCAAAGAACCTGGCCTTCAACTACAAAGGCACAATACTGCCATCTAATGGTTAAAGGCGGCAGCTTTCCACCCAGATCCATTGCCATGATCCTTTTGCTCCTGATCAGTGTAATTGTTTGATTCCATTACTGGGTGCATTCCACTACAATCCACTGTCTCCAGTCTAACCAGCACAAGTGAAGCCTCCACACATACACACATACACACACCCAAGTAAATGTAGGTCATTTAGCAGATGCTCTTATCCAAAGTGACTTACAATTACATGGTGCTATTACATGGAGCAGATAGGGGTTAGGCATCTTGCTCAAGGATGCTTACAGGTAGGCCAACCCACGACCTTCCAGCAGGGAGTCCAACACCCAGACCACTAGACTATCCTGCCCCACACGCACACACACACGCACGCAAGCACAGTGTGTTTATTTCTCCGGTAAAAAGGCGTGAGGTCTGCACGCTCACCTGAAGTGTACAATACGGATCAGGGAGGCAGCGAGGCCAGCAGAGATTCGGCCTGCAGTGCAACAGCGGCTCAGATTGGCCAGGAGAAACTGGGACATCGTGGGCAGAAAGTATAGCAGCTGCACCAATCGCTGTTGGGACTGAGCTGGCAGCAGCACCACCGCACCTTCCTGTGGATCTGTACACACACACACACACACACACACACACACACACAATTAAGAGGATTAGTTGTAGCAACACACTTCTGCCCATGGGATGGTTAGGAAATCTATCAGGAAAGAGCGAGAGAAGGCAGGAAAAGCCAACCATATTTAGGGTTAGTAGAGGCCAAGAGAGACAGGCATATCAGATAATAGTGTGTGTGTGCGTGTGTGCGCTGTACTGTTGGTCTGACGCACATGCTGATGTCACAAGCCCCTCAGACAAAAGGAGTCTTGTGATGGTGAATTGCTGGCTCTGCGGCATTTTCTTTCAGAACACTGACCAAACCGCCCCCCCTTACACCCAAAACCTCCTCAGTGCCAGCACAGCCATCAGAGCATTATCCAGCCCCTGGATACAGATGAGATTCTAGCGCTTTCATAAAGATGACGAGAGACTTGTAGTAGGGGCACTGGAAGTCATTTTTGTTGTCAGCAGTGCAATATATTACTTACAGCTGGAGAACTATGTTCAGAAGTTAAAAACACAATGATATTAGCTTCACTCATGGCCCAAAATAGCTTATTTCTCTAATTAGTTGCCCGTACCTGTAGCTAGAGCATTTTGTTAATCTGCAGGTTTTGTGCAAGGGTGAAGCAAATACTGGATTAGTATTTTTACTTCCTGAACCTGGATGAAATCATCATCATAATGAAATTCAATACAGAGCCCTGTTGATTGATTTTGGCCTCTGGTTGAAATAGCTTTTAATGAAGTTGCCCTGTGTACATGCCATAGTGTTCTACTGCCCCCTATAGACACTACAATGCATATCGTGCATGTAGTGTATTCAGATTGAATGATTAATTTAAATCAGTGTCAATTTTACCAAGGTGGTTTTGAATAATCATTAATATGAATCAATATTATACCATGCCCCCACGGCCTGTTCAATATGTGGTTCAGGCCTTGGCCCATCTTTCCTGCATTCTATAGTAAGGACAGTTTTATCATACTTTCTTTAAATATACAGCCATGGAATAAATTAAGAGACCAATGCATATTCTTGTAAATATAAAATTTTTTAAAGAAAATATATATTAAATAATTAAAAAAATATATAAACACACACACACACACACACACACACACACACACACATATATATATATATATAAATAAATGTATTAAATATAAATTTAATTGTTTATAGATATTATTTTTTTTTTAATGGTCTCTTTTTTTTCCATGGCTCTATGTTTGATTGCTCACAATGTCTATTGAATGACCGTGGCTCCCATACAGGACTACTACTGTGAGGCGTGTGTCTACCGTAGAGCGTGCAGGCGTGGGTCTGCAGACTGCTGAGCAGGTCCTTGTTGCCCCGAGAAGCTGCAGCCTGAATGGAGAGGATAAGCTTGGCGGAGAGAGCCGGGTTACGGTGGCCCAGCTGGGTCAACTGGATGGGAAGCGCTGCAAGCCATCGGCACAGGGTCTTACTCCTGTAGAAGAGAGGAGGACGCCACATGAGCCAGAATGGACCGACCACGTCAGGGCGTCGCCGCCTCAGCTAGATAAGCATTTTGTCACGTTTTATTTACGCGTTTTCGTGAATACACCTGTGATAGAGCATTAGAATTCTAGCACATGACTCGAGTAAGAATTTCATGTTCTCTTTAACATGGGTTGCGGTCTTACAACCTGAAGCGCCATGCTATCGTGGGGCTTGACGTTGGGAAATATGCCATATCCACAAGCAATACGGTTCATAAATGAAAATATTTGAGAAAGTGTTACCTAGCGACGTGTGTGTTTCCTTGCTCCTGCAGGTAGAGCTTGCTGTAGAAGGATAGCAGTAGAGATCTTGTCTGTAGCGGAAGGTTCCTCTGCTGGTAATAGGTATAGACAGCAGCCAACAGATCCTCAGTCACTCCTGCAAAATACAAAGAGATACACATCTTGCATCTTGCACAGGTAGACTGGGGCATGTTGGGGATTGAACTGAGTAACTTTAGGCCGAGGGTCGAGCGCCTATCCACTAGCCTATCTGGCCCCTCTTGGTCTTACCGAGTTTTCATCATTGAATTCTTATACTCTTATACAGTACATACAATGTCCTTATATGAGACACATAAGGACATTGGAGTATTCCGGCTGTCACCTTATATTACATGGCAATCGTTTTATCATTTACCCCTTTTTATTGTTAGTCGCATGCATACATACATACAGAGACAGAGACAGAGACAGGGAGAGAGAGAGACAGAGACAGAGAGAGAGAGACAGAGAAAGACCTAGTGTGCAGGACACTCACTTCTGCTCCCCTGTGTGAGCACCATCCTCCACACGGTGTCCAGCAGCATGTGGAGCTGTTTGTAGCTGAGCTTCACTCCGTTGGCCAGAGTATCTCGGACAAACGACCACAAAGGCAGCAGCCAGTCGGCATCCGTCTCCCGGCCGAGCCCCTGTTTCTGGCTGAGAGACACCATGACCTGGCATAGTGTGATGTTCAGCGCTAGGGGATCCACTGTTTGTCCCGGGACTAGGGGGGCCTGTTTATTCCTGGAAGGACAATAAAAGGTTAGCGTACTAAACCAGTTTTGGTGACTCATTGGTCATCATTTATCAATGTATTTGGACCTAGGAACAAATGAGCATTGTGGGAGGTTTTGTTTTTAAACAGACGTGATCTAACTTACCTATTAGTTTATATTATTTAGTTTACTTTAGTAATGCGGAAATGTTTGTGTCATATGACTCACCTCTTGTGTTCGAGCTTCTTCTTCAGTTTGGGCGTGTCTTGCATGCCATAAGGGAAGTTCTTCATGAAGTGCTGTTTAAAATCTCCTAGGTACTCTTTACGGAACCATGCATCCTACACAAACATTGTGTTAATCCCTACGAGGGATACAGAATCTCTGGAACAGTGTGTGTATGTGTGTTTGTGCCTTCTCACCAGCGCATCCTGGTGTTCCTTCTGTGGTGCCAGCTTCCTCAGCAGCTGGAGGATAGACAGGACCTGGTACATGATGGACATGGCATCGGGGGTGAGCAGGTGGGCACCCTCAGTGGCGTTGGCGGGGACGTCACTGGCACTGGCCTCTACCCAGACCTCCAGCAGCAGTGGAACCAGGGTAGAGGCAAAGTTCTGAACAGCCTCGGCCGAGCAGAGCCCTTCACCCACTGAAGCACCAGGGTCCATCTCCGCTCTGCACAATAAATGGCGGAGAAATTTTCATTTTAGTAAATCATACCTGTGTTATGATTATATTTATTTACATACATTATACATTTACATTCATTATACATAGGTTCTGTCTAATTAATGTTGCTCGCTACATTTCTGGGTTTGTACCTGAGTTTGTAGGTAGAGTGGGGACTGGGCTTGGCCCCAGAATGTTCGTACACCCTGACTCCAGCCTTGCTGTAGGAGAGCTCCTCCCAGTTAAGATCCAGAGGTGTGATCCCGTTCTCCACACTGGACCCGAACATGCCGTCCATGGGGACAGACGCGTCCCCTTCCTCGACGGGTCTCTCCTCAACTACCGCCAGGAGAAAGCGCCCCAGCCTGAAACACAGTAGCGCCAGACCAACCACAGGGTTAGCAGCTTCCCTTCATAGATTTCTCTGTGCGCATGTGCTTGTGGTCTCTCTACCTGAGCAGCACGGTCAGTCGCCACTGCTGACCCGTCACGGCCCTGCCAGCGGTGAGGGACAAAGACCAGCCCTTCCCTCTGGCGTCCTGAGCTTTTTTGGTTCTGCCACTGTTGCGTCTGTGGGAAATCAGTTCAAGGAAGTTGGTGAGAAGGACGGCGGGTCGCGCCGCGAGCAGGGCCGGGTAGTGTTCCAGCAACACATCCAGGACCTTCATGGCGTCCTCGTGGATGCACGCGTCAATGTGTGTCATGGCACAGGAGAGATGGGCGCTGAGGAGGGGGAAGAAGGGAGCGGCTCGGTCCGCTGGCACACACTGACCGATAAACCTAAAGGAAATAGTGATGAGTCACTTAAGAAACAACTTTTGTATTCCTAAATATACCTACAGAAAAGCAATAGTGTAATAGAACGTAATGGGATGTTCAAAATAAATGTCAAGGTTTATGCCAGTGTCGGAAGTTGGGTAAACTATTTTCAAATAAAAAGGGCGGTGATGATACACCATGTCTGATGGTTAATCTAACCTGAGCAGACGTGTGGCAGCTGCGCGAACATTGGCGTCATTGTCTGTAAAGACAGCTGCCACTTCAGACAGCAGGCGAGAGAGGTGCTGATCTAGTAAGGAGGCATTGAGAGACAGCAATTCTCTTAGACCCAACAAGGCACTATGTTTGACATTGCCATTGTAGTGGTGGAGCTGTGACAGGAGGTCCTGAAAAGTAAGCAGGGGGAAGGATCACAGGAACTATTCCATTCATAAAATACACAATTACATCATAATATAGAGTGAATATTTTGTAATAAAACAGCTGCATGTCATGAATGTCATGAGAGAGAAAATATGAGATGGCTTACATTAATTCCAAGCTTTTTGTGTGTTGTGGGGCCACTTGAATCTCTTTTCAGCTGTTCGGACAAATGGATTCCCTGGGAACGGAAGTTTGTGTTGGTGACATTATCAGCCTTGGGTTTTTTCTTTCCAACTTTTAGCTTGACTTTCTGGAAGTCGTCCTGTCTCTTCTTCTTCTTGGCCTTCATCGTAATGTCTATACCGGTTCCTCTCCTAATAAGAACGGGAAATAACAAAAAGGGATATGTGAGTTTCCTACAGAACTTCAACAAATCTCATCATCTCTACTGCACACACATTCTCCTCTTAATAACATAGGAAGCGCTTCACTCATGGCATAACAACAGGACGGCAAGATAACCTCAGTAGCTAATTGGCTGTCTCGCCCCCTTGCACCGCACATAACATATAAAAGGAAATGCATGCTATTACTCACGTCTGTTTGTTATAACGGCCAAAACACTAATTCGTCTCTAAAGAACAGCAACGTTAGCTTGCTAACACACAACTATAAACAGCAGATATTTTGCCATCAAGCGTGGTGGGTCCTTACAACTACATATGCGCTTGATAAAAAAATATATGAATACGGGTGCGCGGTGCACAATTACCGTGTCGTTGGTACGAGTCACTGTACGGGATTACAACGGCGAGAGACGATTTACAAATCGAGCACACGACAAAGTAGCCTCCACATTGGCCATTGCCATTGTGCGACATGTACATCCTTTATGTTTTTCGGTAAAGCGAAAACAGACATTGCAATATGAATCTATTCTTGTATTTTCGGGTAATCAACATTGGGAAGGAGAATATATTACAATATAATGTATTTATAAGCTGGCGAATGCAATGAACAGCTTGAAAGTGATAGAGGAAAGGACCCTATTGTTTTTTTTCCTCTGCCCACACCATATGCTAAAGGATAGCTTGCAGCTATAGTTTTTCAGCATAATTATCGTAATAAAACAATTAAAAGGTAAGCAATGTCAGTCAGTTAAGATTAAGATATATTTATACGATTACCCGTTTTTGTAAACTATGAATTACAATGTTTTTGTTGGTCAGCGCAATGTGGGAAATTAAGTGTGTGCCATTAATGACAGCCATAAGGTTAACATTGTGTAGAATTTCGACTTATAGTTGGTGTAAATAATAGTTAGTTCATGTAAGATCGGTCTTGATAAGGGATTGCTGTCACCACTGTGTAGAATGGAGCCAGCTGATAATAAACCTTTCCAGTCAAAATCGGCAAATGGGCCATGGCCTGGTCAGAAAAGGTTTAAAAACCCCAAGGTAAGACTTGATGCTTTCTCGATATTGTGATTTCCTACTCATCTCCCATCATACAGTTGGTGAAAACATTTTTCTTTCCCAATGTGTTATTTCACACACTCACAATAATGGGTGTTTTTAATAAGGGGTCCAAGCAGCAAAGCTGCGGGGACCCTATTGTAATTGTACGTTTTTTTTTTATTATTATTATTATTATTAGGGGTCCAAGCAGCGAGGCTGTGCAACCCTATTGTAATTGTTAGTTTTGTTATTATTATTCCGGTTCTTCCGCCGCGTCTGCAGAGATCTCATGTAACGGTCTGGTCGCCTTGTATGAAGCTTGGCAGCCTGATAGAGGGCTATCCCAAAAGTACACACAGCAAATCTGGTGTCTGTAGACCCATACCTCTAGCGCCACTATTGGGTTAAAGTTTAAATATCCAAACGCTCATTACTTTGGTCCCTATTGTCCTAGAGACATGGAACTGGTATCGTATGATGGGAAGCAAGGGCTGAACAACTTTGCCTGAGGCTGTTTTCATTTCCGCCATTATTTATTTTCATAAAAAGCGTAAGGTTTTCACAGGCCACACATTTTGTCCAATCTCCCCCAAAATTGGCGCACATAATCTTCAGATCAAGCCTAAAAAAGTTAGCAGTTGGATTTTTTTCTTTTCAAAACTGCATTACAGCTAAACGAAATCGTATCTCCACAAACGTGTGTCATCAAATTTGGTATGCATCATTGGTATGATGAGATGAGGACATAGGCACTGTCTGGAGCCAATCAGCCACATGGGGGCGGTATACAAGAAAAGCTTAAAATACTGGCCCATGTGACCAAAAAGGCTTACAAGGGTTAACCAGGCCTATACGACCTGTCAGGCCTATAAGGCTTATCTTCTTGTATCTGTACAGCTTGTACCCCTTAATTGCTGCTTCCAATGAATATTGTTCTCACTGTGCTGCAGTGCCTAAGGCAGCCAAGACAAGTAACAGCCTCTGACTAGCGGAACTGTTCTGGTGGCTGCTGTGTCCTTTAAGCCTGGCACATGGCCATTGGCTCAAAAAGGACCGCCACATTAACCTGCTATCAGCATTCCTCTATTTGTTGAGGAACTCCTTGGCACTCGCTAACATCTCTTCGCTTAAATGTTACACAATCTTGTCCATTTTCAATACTTATGATGCAATACTAATAACAAAATGATCCTTAATCAATGGTTCACTGAACCTCAAGCACATGGCAGGCTACTCAATTTTTAATGCTGCCACTTCAGTGTGTTTGTAGGTGAAAACATTTTTAACAGCGTATTAGAATCGTTGGTGACATGCCCCTGCTTTATGTAGGGAACAGAGAGGATGAGCGGGAATTCCTCCATTCTTGCAAAGTGTGGCAGACAGAGAGGTCACCCCTCTGCCCGAGCCTCATCCATGTCCCTAATGCATTTGTGTCTCGTGGGGGGGGGGGGGGGGGGGCGGGGGGGGGGGGGGGGGGGGGGGGGGGGGGGGGGGGGGG
>JAOEHI010053181.1:0-29949 GCA_025447815.1 Percopsis transmontana | reverse complement strand
AATAGTGGTCACCCCTCTGCCCGTGCCTAATCCATGTCAATAATTCATTTTTGTCTCTTCCCCCCCCCCCCCCCCCCATTTGGGTGTATTCCCTCTGCTGACAGAAAAAGCTGTTCCAGCATTCTGCTGAAATAGGTAAGTCCTGGCTACACATGGTGCCGGCGCCACTGATGAGAGTTGGAGGGCAAGACTGTGTTCTCTCCCTCCTTCACTTGGGCGCTGCACATTGACATCACTTGAAATGCTCTCCGAGTTGGGCTTTAATGTGGTGCCATCGGCGGCCATAGACTTTGCAAACAGTGTTTTCCACTGTTGACATATACATACAGACACCTTCAAGTTCCTGAAATACTGCACTTGGCATTAGGCTCAACCAACTTAATCCAGTTAAGCTTCTCTATAGCTGTATGTTGAACCCCTTGAGAAACATGAAACCATTTCAATGTTACATTGTTCAAACTGATATGTGTTCGTTGTTACATACCAGTACTTCAACTTGAAGGGCCAACCATATTTCTATGAATGCAATGGGTGGTGAATACCTTCGACTACACATGCAGCGCCTTTTTAAATTTTTTACTGCTGAATGCAGTACTACGTTTATCACTCCTAAGCTAGTCGCATGCTGGTTGCAGTGGAGTGATTGTTTGATGATTTACATGATGTACGTTCACCTTAATCTTCTACACTAAATCCTCACTAAATTCTAGTGAGATCTGCTCATCGCCACGCCTTTTCTATGATGCAGGCCTTTCACCTGTCTACCACAGCTGGATTGGCCTCATCAGGGCACACACAGAAGTTTACTTCTGTGCAAGAGTGAATTATAAGGCAGCGCAACATGTGAGCTGTAGTCCTGCTGCTCACTGTCTGCCTGGGTTGGTTGAGAACCGGCATTCTCAGACTCTCCTAGACCGAGAGAGCACACAAGCAATATGGGCACCAGAATAAAGTTTTCTGGTGCCCATATGAAATGAAATGATGTAGGGGAAAGCACTCTACATTTGTGGTTTAATTTAGTCAGAAATATTCCACTGCAGATTCCACTGCAGTTAGGCTTTCCACTAACTGCTGTTGTTTTTCCAGTCTACACTAAAGGGGCAGCCATCAAAACCATTGCGTCACTCAGCAAACTTTTGAATGGAGTTACTGAGTCCGTCATTGGTAAGTAGAAGGGCCAAGTTAAGGTTTAAATACCATTTAACTATTGTTCAGCTACCATTAACTAAGGAACCCTTTATATTTGCAGGTCTTCATTATGTATGGGAGTACCGCAGCCCCAGTAAATCTGTCCCACCTCACTATCAGTGTAAGCTTTGCAATGTAGCACGCTTACAGAATGACATGCTGGCCCATGTCAAAAGCTGGAAACACAGCTTCAGATACATAGTGAGTATAGTCTATAGGTTTTACCTTGACCATGGTACTGGAAACTAGTGGAGTGCAATTGGAATGGGATCCTGTGGGATCCAACGCAAATATCGCAGGAGCGGGCACTTTTAAACTTTGCTGCGGGTGGGAACGGGCGGTCAAAAAATAAACTGCAGGTCACGGCTTTTTAGATATCTTAAATTTAGTTTTCACCAGTACAATCAAGTTCTACATATCCTCAAATACAATTTCTGCTAGTAAGAATGTTATTGTGGATATATTTTAATTATCATTTTGACTAGTGAGAATACAATTTTGACTAATGCTATTATATCTACCGTAATATGATATCTAATGTGTAATTAGAGATAGGAGTGTGGTTCAATTAAATGTTAATGTGTGTCTCTATATCTGTGTACTTATGTTGATTATCACAACAATAATTGTGAAAATAGGTAGTTTTGTATGTGGAGTACATAAACTGTACATAAAGTTTTCCCTACATGAATTGGGTTCCCATGTAGTGTTGGTGTGTTTTCAGAAAAAAGCCCATCCTACTAAGGTGGCCTCTGAGGAGGAAGAAGCCACCAAAGACCCTGTTGTAAGGAAGAAGATTAAGGAGGCTGCAGCACAGGTGGAGCTGGAAGAGGGGAGGGGTCAACTCAAGGTGTGTTACATTATCAAGGGAATATTCTTGTAAAGGTGCAAGCTATTCTGACTAAAACTAAAGTCTTTGATATTAGCTCAAGTCTGTTAAACGTAAATAGGGGGGGGGGGGGTGAAGAGAAGAATAAGACTTGTCCCTAGATGACTAGTATTTAGTATGGTTAATTGTTTTAGTTCACTGAGCCTTTATGTAATCCTGTTTTGTTTTTAGGTGATTCTGAAGGAACCCTATGAAGTACCTGCCTTCAAAGGACTCCGTAAGTTTCTGTCTGTGACTAGTGGGTAAAGCTTCTCTTGACGTATTGTTATCCTTAAATTGTAATGATTTTTATTTCATTGTCCTTCTCTATGAAAGATACTGCTGTGCCCAAAATTGTGCCTCTGGCAGGACCAGGGATGGATCCAGGGATGGGAATGGGACAGCAAGGACCACAGCAAGGTAAAAACCCAAAACTTACCTCAAGTATATATGACTCAGTATATGCGCTTCAGATGCACGGCCTGGATGTACAAACATACTTGATGTGCATTCCTTTGGGGGTAATAAATCTTAGTCCTCAAGGGGGCGATACAAAATGTAGTTTTTGGCCTACTACTGTTTATAGGGGCTAATCACACATAAGGAAAATATGGCGCTTAATTACTTTTTACGATTGATGTAATAGCCTATGAAAAACCCCTTTCATAGGCTATTACATCAATCGTAAAAAGTAATTAAGCGCCATATTTTCCTTATCTGTGTAACTAGTCCAATCGCAGGCAAAAAACACAAAACAAATTATGTGACAGGTCAATGGTCACATAGGGTATGTTTGGGGTCGAATAATTTTTCTTATCCCAGAGAGCTTACTTTAATATGTTGTGCAAGTCTTTCCTTTTTATTATGTGTAATTCATTGCAATGAATATATCCCTTTGTCAGGTGGCAGGTTCCCTAATTCAATATTTCCAGCGGATTATCCCTCTCAGGGAGGTTCTTTCCATGACTTCCCAATGGATGCGTTTGAGGAGCGGGGCTGGCAAAGACAGGACTTTTCACGACCTGATATGGGTCCTAGACGGTTCCCAGAAGATATGGGCCTTCCCCAAAGGGGAGATGATTTTGGCCCACGTAATGAAAGAGGTGGTTTTGGGATGGGTGGGCTAATGAGCAACAGCCCTGGCAGAGGGTATTCAGAGGAGTTCATGGGCAACCACCTGGAAGAGAATAACAGGCCAATCGACATGGATAGGCCAATGGACAAGCCAGGATTGATGGGAGACCATCCGGATAGTAACAGCCTCCCTGCAACACTGCTAAATTACCTGGTGTGTGTATAAAATTGATGGAAAGTGTTATCATAGACATACAGTTTTGAAATTTAACAACACATGTAATGCAAGTTTATGATGTGTGCACAGGATACCTTCCGAATTGAAAATGAGAATGACGCTCAGATTGTGCTGAAGGTGACACAGAAGTTAACAGATGTGCTGATGGAGTACAGGCTTAGGAGTGTAAATGCGGTAAGAGGTTCATTATGTAAATACATAAATTCTATTCCCAATTCATATAGAATAGATGGAGTCAACCCTAAGTTGACAGCGGTCAGGCTCAGAGCTAGGGGTGAAGTTACACTTAAAGAGAACATCGAAATCATCTGGTGGGCAAGATAATTATGAATTATGCCATAGGCCTGATCTGGGCCGAGGCCTTCAGTCTGACATATACTGAATGCTCTAAATTAACATATAGTATGGATAGGAACCAAAGAGAAGGTGGGCTAAATTAATATTTTTTCCAGTTGGTCACCACTTTATGGCAGTGCTGTTTATCTGCCATTTTCTGCGGCTAGCTCGCCAGCTAGACTAAAATATAAAAAAAGAAAAATTGAAAGCACAAATAGTATTTTTTTTGTTGGATGTGCTTTTTTGTTGGAAAGAAAAATAAATATTTTTTCCCAGGGTGTGAACAACCCATCAGTGAGTTCCATGGGCTACTCCTCTTCTTCATCCAGAATGCCCAGTTCTGGAGACCACTACTCAGACAGCCTCACAGGTAACTGCAGTATTGATTTGGGACTTCACTCCCTTTATCAAAGCTGAAACATTGGTCGAACCTCTCCCTATATTAATGTGCATATTCTGCTCCTTTCATACAAAGAATGCACAACATTGCCAGGTTTTCTTATCCGGGTTGGGTACCATCTGTACATGTTGTGTTCACACATGACCACAGAAGGCTGGCTATAATAAATGAATGGTTTCAATGCAGTCTACAACTTCCACAAATGGTAGTCTTGACCAGAGAATCGTAGTTTTGTCCACACTAAAGCCATAATTAACGATTGAGAATCTTGATCCAGGATTTCCAGAGGTTATCAGCCACCAAATTGCAGGAGAGCAGATGTACCAGATATTAACTTTGATGACAATTTCTGTAACATTGTTGTTAAGATGCATGTGTGAAAGGGGACCGTTATCCATTTCAGTCTAATAAACTTCTCTCTTCTCTAGAACCATCAAGGTATTCTGACAGGCCATCCAGGTTTTACAACTGATATGCTCCAGAGAAGCTCCTTTTGGATCCCAACAACTGCCTGACATAGTTGCTTTGTAATAAACAGGAAGATTAGGCTGTCCAGATACCCTTTAGGAAACAAGCAGTTGTTAATGCATACTACCAGTACATACATACAACCAGTTTCCCATGGTTTTGCTGTACAATTGCTATTATACATTTTGTTTATTAAAATACATGGAGGAAAACATTGTTTCCAGTTTATTTATGAATTGTATAACCTTTTACCTGTTATAATGTTGGATTATATTAAGCGGCAACAATTAAGTACAGGTTCATTTGAACCACAATTGTAATTCCAGACTGAAATCAAGACTATATATTTGAATTAACTATACAATTAGGTAATTTAGATCTATCTCAGGTAATCCAACAGTGTGCTTAGCTCCAAGCCAAAACGTCCTGGGTTTGATTCGTGGCATGGGGCTACCTGTATGCATCCTTGAGAAAGAGGCCTAACCCCCACCTGCTCCCGTCACTTGTGTCAGTATGTGCTAATTTACCTAAGGCAAACAAGTTTCAGCTCCTGCCTTACAAAACAACTTGTAAAACATGCTCTTGGGTACTTTTTATTTAACAGATCAACAAGAAAAGTACAAAACAAAGGAACAACAAATTGAAAATCTTGTTAGCATAGTTAATTAAGCAGGACTAAACGCTAATAACTTTCAAATTTGATTTAAAGTGCGTCTAGTTTGCAATCGCATTAGTTTTCGTTTTCACGCGTTTCTGTTTAAGAGGTCCTCCTTTTGTTGCACGCTTATGCATGTGAGGAGCACCTTTACCCCCAGCAGGTTATAGCCATGTCGTCTCTGAGCAAGTGCAGCAAGCTTTGCAGACTTGAACTGAATGACAGCCTCGCCGAGTCCATTCCCATCCTTATCACGCATTAAGAAAATACAGTCTTCATTCAGTCTAAATGTGCGGAAAAACGATTGTACATGAAATTTCTGAACATCTCCTGGCATGTTTCTCACATATAAGCAGGTTTGAGTCGTCTGTATCACGTCCACTTTTGGTGCCTCTGGCTTTCTTTTTTTCTTGTGGTTCTTCTGTAAATTCAGACATTGATCAGCATGGGCAGAAGCCAACATGTTCTCCATTGTTTCCTTAGACACTGATGAAACATCAATAGTCTGGGATTCTACATGGCAGCCATTAAGATTGAGGGCGTATTCGTAGTCCTCAAGTTGGTCAAAAGTAACGAATGCTGTGTCTGTTCTGAGGCCTCTCCTGTCTTGTAAATGTATAATTTTGTTATGTGGAATCATCTGGCATCCAAACAGTTCTTTGATGTCTGTCTTGGTTATATTTTTTGGTAAATTTTTAACCATTACGTAGTTGGGCATAGGTTTTGAAAAGCCAGTTGCGTAAGTGCAATTCGATCTTGGTTTAGTGGTAGGCTTCAAATGCAAGGGATCTCCAAACGTCCTCTTGCTTTGCCGCAAAGTTGCAAATATTTTTCTCTTTGTTTTATTCACAAAGCTTTGTTTGGAACCTTCACAAGACAGACTTGGTTTGGGTTTCTGTCGAGACACCGTGGACACTGACTCACTATACAGTTCTTCATTAAGACCTTTACATTCCTGAAGTGCACTGATCCACATTTTCTCTGATGCTCCGCGGACCTCCACGCAGGTGGAGCCCATCCATCGATTGTTAAAGTTTAGCGCATCACATCCATCCTGAAAGTGTGCAAACTTTACAAGGCAGCCTTGGTTAATACCCAAATGTACATTAGTAATTACTTCCTGAACTTGCAGCCCTTGGAAAAAATGGGAGATATCCGCTTTTGTGACATATGCCGACAGACCAAACAATCTGACGTAGCCTGGCTCAGACTCTAAGACTTCCTTTTTTGTTTTGATAATATCAGTCACTTCAGATGTGTAATCTGAAAAGGGTACTGAGGGCACAGCCTCATTATGCTCTTGATAATGACTTGACTGTAGTCCATTGAGGACATTGAGAAGGTTACAAAAAAGAACAGTCTTTGAATCCGTTAATTGAGCATCTACTGGTGGAGGTGTGGCAATTGGGGGTGTCTCAGACGTCTTGACAGGATGTAGCAATGCAGTGGAATGTCCCTGTAACTTTAGCTTTAGTTTGTGCTCCAGTTCAGCCACGCTGCTTATGTGCAACGTAACCTTCGATCCTTTAAGGGGATTTCCAGAGCGACGTATTGCAAGGTGGCAATCGTTTTCATTGCCAAACGCAATGAATGCTTCTTTTAAACTTCCACCAATTATATACACGCCACCATCTGGAATGTAAAGGCCATTAAAGAATTGTCGAATGTCTTCAGGCCCCGCTTTCACGTTCACGCCTTCTAATCTTAATATCATGCCCATGTTTTCACATTACATCAGAAAAGACCTGTGGAAAAAAAGATTCATTTTATAATAGAGGTTGTTATACGCTTTGGTCGCAAAAGCAAAAGCCGTGCTCTCGCCTCGTCGTACAAATGGTCACGGAAGAGACCATTTTCAAGTTAAAAAAATAATAAAGGTAGGAAAAAAACCTTGAAAACTGAACGGAAATCCCTTTGTAGTTTCAAAAAATATATACTCACCACAAAAGTTATTCACGAATTTATATTGCCTGGATCTAGCCGCTGGCTGCAGCTTTTTAATCTTAAACACAAGTGCGCAACTGAAGACTCGCGCTCAACTATGTGAGAAGCGGCCGCAAAAAAGGAAGTGAAACAAACGTGCGGACGAATGGGCTTGTGGGTAAATAACAGGAAGAGGTTAGTTAGTTTACCATGGCGACCGGGACGCTTCTTCGGAATCACAGCCTGATCATTACGATATTATCTTTAATACAATTTATCCCACTTAATTGTCAGCAGTTTATTATCTCGTTTCAAGCCCCTTCTGCATGTGGTGCGGGACAGTTCTTTGACATTTCAAGCTTGTCCTGTATAGAGTGCGGCCCAAACCAGCAGACGAGTAAAACAGGTGTGTCGTCTGCTGCTAGTAATGCTAGCAAACTATTTGCTCATCTAAAACAAGCAATGTTTACTGTAAATTCGATACCATACCGCTGACCAGACATGCTAATGTAATGACAATGAGCTAAATGGTGGCAGACGATATGATTCACTGATCACGGATACAATTGATCACGGTGAACTGAGTTCATTCAGTTGTTAGCAGTGATTAGTTACGTTACCCGTATGGGGCTGTGCAATTAGATACTGTACTTGTATAGACTAGATGGCCTGTAAGTTATTGCTAGATTGTAAGCATTGTTGTGACCGTTTTAACGACACTATCAATTATTATTAATTATTAACTGCTAATTACTTTTACAAGCTTATATTATTATTCAGGAGCTTACATCTAACGGGATTTTGACGTTTTCAGGACTGAGTTGTGATTGCCAAACAGGTTACCGAGTGCTCACTGCTAAGGGAGCTTCTCTTACTTGCCAACAATGCTCAGCCGACAAGCCTGTATGTACAAATTACTTTTACGTCACCTTGTCCTCATCATGGATAGTTACTTAATAATTTACCTTTTTTATGAAAAAATATCTGTTCCTTTTTTCAGGCAGTAACAGAAGATGGGTTTGGATGTATTCGCTGTCCAGGCAGTCTGAGTAAACGGGGTACTTGCCAGTGTCCAGAAAGGAGTGTTCTTGGTGAGTCACAGTTTTGGTTATCCTTGTCACAGGTGTAGCCTCCTGAGGTTATGCCATTTAAGCTATTGTATTAGGAACTAGCTCAATTAAAATGTCTATTTGTTAAATATACAGTATGCGAATCTAAACCTTTCCTGTTTCAGTGGAGAGGGATGTCCAGGGAAACCTTCTAGAAGAGGCCAAGTGTGAGATGTGTAATGAAGGTGACCCTGCCTTCTCCGTACCTAACGGCAATGGGGACAGGTATAAAAAAAAAACGGAGCCGAGATGATGCTTCCCTTTACATCTTTCTCATCTTCTTTCATTGTATCATCTTCTTCATTATGAGCCCCTTTTGAAAAACAAACCCCCAGGACCCAACTAGGTGCATTTCCTTCTGTAGTTTGCTCAGAAATATGGTGTATATCAGGACTCTTACTCAATCACAAAATTGTGTGTGAGGCTTCTCAACTGTTCTTTGTGCATAAAAGGAGATTTTAATAGTTTGTGTAAACTTCTCTTCCAGATGTGAGAGATGCCACCCTTCCTTCATCAACACCTCCCTATCTTGTGTGTGTGGCACGAATGTTTTGGTGTGTTCTAGCCCTTGTCTGCGCATACACAATTGATACATGTGTGTGAAACTCCTTGGCAAGCTGCTCAAAGAATCTATGTTTCTTTAACTTTGACTATTCTTGTTTTCAGAGTGGAGGACAATGTTTTCCTGGTAATAGCCTCCCTTCCAATGTGAACCCAAATGTCAACTTTGCTGACTTGGTGGGTATCTCTTCTTTTGCTTTAGAGGCAGGAAGGTAGCCAGTCAGTCACTCATTATCAACCTGGTCAAATTACTCATCCCTCACAGCCTATAATGTTGGATTTTAGCACATGCTGGAAAAAAGGGATGTACTCCAATCCCTTTACTGATAATGTAGCTGTAAAATGGAGTTGATTGGGGTTTATTTTAGTTTTTTTGTTTCTCCCTAAATTTGTGATCCCCTGTCGACTCCATTCGCCGTTAAGAGATTACATTATGAGGTATATTAAATCAACAAAGGGAGATAGAAATACTATTATTGTGAGAATGTAACTGTACGTTATGGGGACTGTAAATATATACAATATAAATATAAAATGTGTGTTCTGCTGTGTTAAACCTACAGGCTCTCCCTATTCAGTCTGCATGGTTCCTTAAAAACCTGTACTCCTCATCAGCAGCATGTCTAGTAGGTATACATCTATGTGCCTTTCTCCCTCTGTCAGAGGTTTACCTGGTCCTTATCAACAAGCTGTGTGTTCACAGCTCTTCTCCAACCTGACAGCATGCCAGGC
The DNA here is from genome assembly GCA_025447815.1 of Percopsis transmontana. Lineage (NCBI taxonomy): Eukaryota > Metazoa > Chordata > Actinopteri > Percopsiformes > Percopsidae > Percopsis > Percopsis transmontana. Next base: position 20,397 of record JAOEHI010053181.1, on the reverse strand, counting down.
TCTGGGCAACATGTGTGTGATGAACATGCACTCCTTCAGCAGTGTGGCCAACGATGCATGTGGCCTCTTCAACACCATCTTCAGATCCACCGCTGCTCTGGGCTCTACACAAGACATCTCCTACTGGTGAGTGAAGCCTGCGTTCGAACAAGTTTTCTTTGAACTTGTAAATTTTAACTAACGACCACAGAGAGCAATGCAATCACTTAGCTAACGCTAAGGATTGATAACGATGAGCAATGATGGGCTACACTCGTTCTAATTATTTGTGAGGCTGGTTGGGGTGGAAGCACAAATCCCACTGCACCTCTGGTGTTAACTAATCAAGGGAAACCAATGTGCTACTACTGGCTAGCTGAATATAATTGTGGTTAATTCCCATTTCTTTCAGTCACTTAACAAATGGTGTGGCTTTCTGTGCTCCCATAGGAGAGCCAATTTACCATGGCTTTATTATGGGGACCAGCCAGGGCTGGCCAGCAGAGTCCTTCAGACTGATCCACTACCAATCGTGTTCAGTTTCAGAGGAAATAACAAGGTCAATTGTCCTATGCGAACGATTAGCATGTTACAATAATACAATAAACGTTGTTATGTAATTGTTCAGGTATAATGGATTCATGTGTTGTCTGTCTCTCAGAATACGGACATTGGCCTGCTAGCTGCTGTCTACAATGTCAATGGAGAGTTCATTAGATGGGAAAAAATAGGAGGAGGTAATTTGCAGGTAAGATAACAAATCACATGTGTTCCTTATTTTAAAACACAATGGAAAGACACACATCTATTGTCTATATTGGACATTTAGTTAGTTGTGATGCTGCCACTCATCTACAGCATGTTTTGGCAAGTGGTTGCTGTAGCTCTCCGTTTGGTTTTGGAGCATTGCATCTACAGTATGATAAAACTGAGAAACAGGCTCAAGTGTCATGGTAGGTGGTACTTCAGGTCGACTTAAAATGCTTTGGGAGTACAGTACTCTAAAAGGTTGGCAGCACCCCATATTTTCTCAAGTCCAATGATTCTTGTAGACTCTAAACCAAAAGGGTAATTTAAATGACCTTCTATTCTAGCTTTGTCCTGATACAGCCACCAGACAGAAGGCAACATACACCTTTGGAACAGCTTACCAAGAGAGTGTACGTGTATTATTATTATTATTATTATTATTATTATTATTAATAATAATAAATATATTTTGTTGTGGTTTTTTTCCCAATATTATGTTACAGATTTGTTTCTGTTTCGCGCTGTGTGTGTGTCTTTGTGTGTAGTGTGATCTATCCGTGGCAGAATTGCTACGTGCGTATCCAGAGCCATTGTTCTATGATGTGTTTGTGGACCTCAGTCAGGGAGAGGTGAAGAGGCTCCTTTCTGTCCCCACCCTGGTCCTCAATCAACAATACAACGGACGCTTCATCAACCAAGGTGAGCCGTTATGTGGGCCAGGAAACCCCCTGAGGTGCTGTTAGTGCTTTCGAGGCCGTGAAATATGATTTTAAGATTTCTAAATATATAGTTTGTTTTCTTATGTGTTGGTGGGTATACACATGGTCTGCAATGTATAAGTGTGCTAGTACATGTTTTTGACATCTCACTTGTCTTTGTGCAGAGAACATGAAGAACTGGTATCTGTCCCGCCGTGTGTTTCCCGTTGACACACTGAGTGGCAGAGAGAAGAGTTTGATCTCCCCGCCTAAAGTCATCCGTGTCGCTAGCAGCGTCCAAATACGGTGGGAAGCATTTCCTCCACAGATCCCCTTTTATAAGTTAGGTTTTTGTAACGTGTGTGTGTGTGTGTGTGTGTATGTGTTCCAGATTCCAGCTTGTTCCTGGGACCCAGAAAGGACAGGTGTTCCCCCCTCTGATGACTGTGTCCTACAAAGATGTTCTCATCACAGACGTCAACCAGCAAACCGTTTCTGTAAGTGTGATTAAGGCTCCCTTATTTCGGAGGGAAAGGAGGGAGATTTTCTGAACCACATTATGCCAGACAGTCAACCAAGATGTTTTGTCAGGCTCCTACAGTAACTGTTTTCGAATTAACAAGGATAGTTGAGTACTGACCCACTAAGACACCATATAATAAGAAAACACAGATTATACCAGAAAATTGAAACTAACAGGAAAAGGTATTGCCACTTAACCGGATTTACAAATTTTTAGGTTTCGTTTGCTGTGGAGTACGAGATGGACCAGAACGAGGCTCGCATCAAGACTGACGTCAGTAGAAATGTGACTTGGAGAGGAAACAGCAATTTGAATTTAGTGTTCATTTTATATGTTCAACTGGTGTGCGTCTGTGTTTTTTTTCTGTATAGACTGCTCTAGGTGTGATGGGTGGTGTGGCTCTACTGTACTCCCTGTTAAAAACAGTGAGCTGGAAGAGGAGGATTGCTTCGCCCCTTATTGACATGGAGGTAGACGTGCTGGGCCTTAACTGTGTCAAACTCCCAAGCCGCTACAAGCTCTAACCTTTTTATTAAACGTATGTTTTTCCTATGTATCTACCTTAAAGACTATGCTGAAGTTTCTGTTGTTCTACGCTGGAGACTTGGCCAATGTTTTCTTCATAATTACAGTCGGGACAGGACTTTACTGGCTTATCTTCTACAAGGTAAGCACAGGGTTGATGCCCACATTTCCCTGCCACATTTTGGCAGTTAATTTACAATGGCTATCCAACAGCTGCCTATATACTTTTACTATTTTAATTTAATTTAACTTTATTTACCAAATATCTTACATATAGCCTACTGTATGTTGTAAATCCATGTTTTATACTTATATGCATATTTGTTCTGTATTATATCTCTTCTGCTGTGACCCTATTGCCCAAAGCTCATTGTTTCTCCAAATCTTATCCCATTTCTTCTTATGCTGATTATAATTTTTGTATCATTTCAAACTTACTGGTTTAAGCAGAACTGAAATTTTCTTCAACTCATGACTGTGTAGCTTCCTTACATCAATATTAAGTCCTTATGCTGAAATTCAGCCAAAAAAAAACAATCCAAAAAAGATTAGTATTTTAATCTGCTTTTGGCTTTCATTGTTTATTAAAATCAGCCTTGCAGACATGTTAGAAGTATGTTTTTGAGACTAGAAGGCAGTTAATGGCAGATGAATACAACTGTAGGTTTCCAGTCAGCAGCTACCGTAAATGTGTTATTTCATAGTGATTGTCAGTGAGAGCACCTCTTATATAGGTACTGAAGCTACAGAGTGGAGGGTTTAAGTTAAATTCCGCTCCAACTTTTTTGTTATTTTTTCGTAACTGTTTTTTCCCTCTCTCGTCTGCACTCTTCAGACGCTGGAGGCAAGTCTGTTTTCCTTTAACTCCTCCTGTCCAACCCTCCCTTATACTACTCTGGCATTATGTTTATATGTGATTCTTTTATTTCCTTATTTTGTGTATGCGTTTAGGCACAGCAGTTTGTATCTGTACTGTTACCGCTGCGTGCACAGGAGGAACGATTTGTTACATACGTTGGCTGTGCCTTTGCCCTTAAGGTGAGACAACATGACCAAACATGACACACACTGATGAAAAATGTCTGGTACCAGTGTTTGAAGCTAAGATATATGTGTGTGTGTGTGTGTGTGTTTCCGTATTCAGACAGTACAGTTTCTCCACAAGCTGATCCTCCAGCTGTCAGTCGACATTTTCCTCATTGATTGGGAAAGACCACGAAGTAAAGGCAGCAAGACTATCCAAGGTAGAGATGTGGTTAGGCCTCCTGGCCTTCATCCCCAGTGTCTTTTATCTACAGGATTGTGTTTATATTCAGTCAATTAAATCTAGGTTTCTGTCCGATTGTGGTGTTTTTTTGCTTTCAGCTGCTGGGGACCCAAAACATGACCCTGCTCCAGTCAGCATCTGGAGGACTTACTTTGTGGCGAATGAGTGGAATGAAATCCAAACGGTCCGCAAGATCTGTCCAACCTTCCAGATCGTGGCTGTGCTCTTCCTCCTTGAGGTGCCCATCCCACACTTCCTTGTGACTTAAGAACAGTTGTTTAAACCTTTTCCCACGCAGGAACCTCGAAAATAAACGGCAACCATTCTCGCTTCTGTGCTATGCACTCCAGGTGGTAGGCTTCTCTAATCTGGCACTGAGAGACCCCTGGGCCTCCTTAAAGCGTAGTCCCCAGGCATACACTCCTCCATACAGCCTGACGCTACGCTATGGCCTGGCAGCTACTCTCTGGCTCAGTGTCGGACTTCTGCAGGTAAGGCTGCAACAGCACTCACTGTGTGTACGACTGTTCTATTAACGCTAAAGCTAATTTCTACTACTTCCCGCAGGTGTTATACTTCACTGTGTTACATGAGCGTTTTGTGGAGGACAAAATCCGTCAGTTTGTAGACCTCTGCTCCATCAGTAATGTAAGCATCGCTGTGAGGACCTGTATCTCTCCATGGCAACACGTTGCATCTTTTGCTTTGACTGAAAGCATTTAATTTCTTTGCCTGCGTGTAGATTTCAGTGTTGCTGCTATCACATCGGTGTTTTGGCTACTACATCCATGGGCGTTCAGTGCATGGCCACGCTGACACAAACATGGAAGAAATGAACACCAACCTGAAGAGAGAGGCTGTACGTACAGGGGGCATACAGTCTTGTCGTTTTAATACTTCGGGTACCTTGTTACTGTTCTGCAATGTATCCACATTCTTATAGTACTTGTTTCACTGTCTTGACTGTATCCTTTTCCCTCACTCACACGTTGCTTCTGTCTTTTTTTTTTTTAGGAGTCCCTGTGTGGTCAGAGAGGTCTGCTCCCCAACACAGACACCCAGACCTTCCAGATCTCCGTCACCAACCGCCTCCGACTGCAGTATGACAGGATACGGGAGCCGCTCAGCAGGGTGTGTGGCTTCCACCACTTCTATAGGTGTACCAGCGATGGTAGCCTTGTAAACTAGTGGTAACAAAGTGGAGGTCACGAAATGCGGGGTTGTCGGATGATTTTTATATTATGATATAATGTTATATATTATTATATTTTATATATATATATATATATTATCTTGGTCAGAATAAATTTGTGTGGAAAACGAAGCAGGAGCCCAGGGTCACGAGCTGTCTGTTATCGAGGGTCCTGTGTGAAAAGCTTTTAAACAACTGTTCTCAAGTGTATTCATGTATGTATTGTGATGGTATTATTCCCCCCTCCAGAGGAATGGACCATCGCGGTTGGTGGACGCATCCTCAGCCAACCCGTTTGAACAGAGCACCAGAGCCTACAACACCATGAACCGTTTCCTGGGATCTGTTATAGACCACGTAAGCACACAAACATTATTCTCAAACATATAGTATATACAGTGTATTTTTCTTCTTCTATGTTGTTGCTGTGCCGTTCTCAGGCTCACAGGGACATGGACTACATAGTGAAAGACAAGCTGTTATTTGAGAGGGTCATAGGAATGGAGTTCCTCGAGCCGAATGAGAAGAGCATCTTCTATAACGGTACTAACCGCTGGGTTCTCTGGCTAACGTAAGCACAGAGAATATTTGTGTGTGGTGCAGTTGCCTAACTGCACCACTGTGTTTGGTTTTCCCCCTTGTAGATGAGTCCCACTCCTTCAGTGACGTGCTGTTTTATGGAAATGAAGCCACGCTGCTGATCTTTGACACTTTGTTTTTCTGTGTGGTCGACCTTGGATCGCAGAGCTTCGTACTTGCAGCCGTGCTGACATACGTGCAACAAATGGTTAGTGTTTTTTGTGTGCACGTGTGTGTGTATATACTGTCTATCATTGGGTAAACTTTATTTTGGTAGATAGCTCACATTGGTAATAATTCAATTATGAATAATTGCAGGTATTTCGACTCATCCGTAATACTATTGGAAGAAAAAACCTTGCCAGCAAGACGTTAGTGGATGAGAGATTTCTCGTCTAGAACTCCCTGTATATAAAGTTGATGTTGCTTGTGTTTGCGACTTGGGCAGCTATTTGGTTTTATATGCTTTTGTACTGTTTAAATTTAACTCAGTATTTTTTTACAGGCTCAATGAAATATAAATGTTCTTATCAGCCTTTTGTAAATTATTTTGTCATTATTGATTAAAACTGTTTGAAATAAAATGACGGTTCCTTTTCCTAGAGTTTGTAGCTGGTAGTTAATCTATGATGTATCATTAAAATATTGTTGGTATACGGCATATTAAACTGAATATGGGCAAGCCCTATATACAGTACAGGCCAAAAGTTTGAGCAAATGCATGCAAAAGCTTTTCCTTTTTTCATCCCTATAGTTTAATCATTAATGCCTCCATATAGGCCTACATGTCCTTTATATTCAGAAGCAAAGAATATGTACAGTTCATAAGGTTTTAAGTTCAGTGAGGGATACATTTTTATAAAAAATCAGGGACTTTTCAGTGGCAGAGATGCGTCAATATTTAATAGTTATATTTATTATAAATGTATATAGATTATGTCCTTTTACACAAATGTATTTTGTTCTCGTTAATGCAAACTCTGAAAGTGAGTGTAAAATTCAGCCATGTGCAGAACAAATGACACCAAGCCAGTAAGGGGTTAATGTTACGTAATCACTACTGTCAGACGTGAGCCAATCAGCGCTGGTGTAGCCCAGTCATCGTGAATGATGCTCTGTATTTTGGGTTTGTATCCTGGTATGAACATCAACAACCACTTAAAAACCATCGCTTGAGGTGAGTGTATGAGTCTCGCCATTTACAGATCTGGGGCATGTAGGCTGTTAGGGTTAGGGTAAGCTTATGTGAGCTAACGCGGTCCAGGTTGATGTATGTGTACGTTAATCGTTAACACTAGCTAGCATTTTAGGGGCTGCTGCCCCAGGCTCGGTGGGCGTATCGTCGCTAACATTACTTATAGCCAACATTATTTCATGAAGAATTTGAGCAACTGTTGTATTTTTTTTAAAGCTTAAAACGCTGTTGATAATATCATGTTTGCCTTTGTGAGCCCCAGTTATTGTTATGTAGCGTATCAAGCCTGTGGGTGTTATGTTCATGCATAGCAACTTTTCTTGCAGACAGGGTTGGGCCCTTCGTGGTTCTTCAGCCACAGGGGCGGGGTTTAACTATCAAGTATGTTCCAACTTTGATATAACAGCTCAGGTTAGAATTTTTTAGTTTCTAACCTACATTTTGTGTCTTGGTTATTAGTTATGACACCAGTTGCACTATGCAGGCTACAGCCTCCTTGCAGGTCTAAATTGGCTTGACCAATATCCCGTTACACCACACATAACTCTATAAATAGACTGGGCCTCTAGTTATGTAACGAATAGACTGAGACACGCACAGTTAGGATCTAGTTCAGTAGGACATGGCCAGGTGATCATTTCACAACCTGCAAATGTCAGGGCTAAAATTTGTTGCAAAGATATTTATAGTGAGGCAGTCTTCTAATTTGTAATCTGTCTTGACTTCTATCTGTGGAGTTAGGGCCACAGAGCATGCTTGGCTGCAGATATTGTAGTTTGAATCTGAATCTTCTCACTAAGTAGGTTTTATGTGCAAGATATTTTTATGTTTGCATTTATTGTCTAACCAGTTACTGTTGGATTCCCCCACATGGGCCCTGCCTGTGTATTTATATTGTTGAAGGTGTAACCCCTCCTTGAACACTGAACCTTTTCATTAGGTGCGAGTCTGCAGGCGCTGAAGTTGTGGCCACAAAGCGTACAGCCAGCCAGCCATGCCTGTGACATCACAGCTGCTCCGCAGCTTGACCCGCGCCCCAAAGCTCCTGACCTCCGGCCTGTTGCCATGCCAACACCAGTCCCGCCCACCTGCTTCACGATGTCCAACCCCTATATGGCAGTGTGGCAGGACCCCAAGAGGTTACCGGACCACCTCTGAGCTCCAGAGCTACAATCTCACCCCTCCACAGGTCAACTCCATTCTGAAAGCCAATGAATACACCTTCAAGGTTTGTATGGACAGAGTTTTGCCTCACAGACTCCAGCCCATATGTTGTTTTAAATTCCTTGATATTGACAGCATTGTACGTCATGGTTGTAGGTGCCAGAGTTTGATGGGAAGAATGTGTCATCTGTACTGGGTTTTGACAGTAATCAGCTTCCAGCCAACGCACCCATCGAGGACCGCCGCAGTGCGGCCACCTGCCTCCAGACGCGAGGGATGCTCCTTGGGGTTTTTGATGGCCATGCTGGGTGTGCCTGTGCCCAGGTAGAGCTACCTTTTGATCCCATAGCCTTCAGTTATCATTCACTGTTTTAAGGTTTAAGTGGTTTATGCACTGTTGTGAGCTACAAACCTGCTTATGATGAGATAGTGTGTTTGGACACATGCCGTATGTTGTGAATCATGCATTTAAGGTCCCCTCAATACAAGTTTTTCCCAGTTGTGTCATCTATACCTGAAAGGGCTGGACATATTTTGAAATCAAATCTGTCCAACATGTAATTTAGCCAAAATTCCTCTTAAAGGGGCGGGGCAGGGGGGGGGACAAGTCAGTCAAGACAGTCAAGTCAGACCTCTCCTCACACTCCCAGTCAGAGGTCAGAAGGGCATGTTTATAAAAAACAAAAAGTGGAACAGAAACGCAATGTTTAGGGAGAAAAGCCCGTCAAAAAGTACAGTTGGAATTATATGGTAATCGTTTATGCTGGTTGTTGTCAGTTCCCTTTTCTTGTTAACTGACACTGCTCTCCATCTGCCCATCTCTTCCAGGCCCTGAGTGAGAGGTTGTTCTACTACATCGCTGTGTCGCTGCTGCCCCATGACACGCTGTGTGAGCTGGAGGCCGCCGTGGAGGCTGGCCGGGCCCTCAGCCCTATCCTGCAGTGGCACAAGCATCCCAACGACTACTTCAGTCGCGAGGCTCAGAGCCTCTACTTCGGCAGCCTGCGCACCTACTGGCAGGAGCTCATAGACCTCAACAGGTGAGGAGTATGGATAGAAAAGTCTAGTTCCTCATTCCTTTTAGGGTGATCAGCCTCTTCTGTTCTCACGCCCTCTTTTGCATTGTGCTAATTTCATTCTGTTTCCTGGCTCTCGTGACTCAGCCCGGGGGAAATTCCCGACACAAAGGAGGCGTTGCTGAATGCCTTCAAGAGGCTGGACAACGATATCTCTCTAGAAGCTCAGGTGAGGAAACACAACTAGCAAAATGTTACCCTATTAGAAAAAGGCTTATTAAAGAGCAACAACGCAGCAGAACATTTCTCAAAAATGGCTTCTAGGGTCCCATAAAATAATATGTTCTGATGTGTATTTATGATCCCTGCTTGCATTCAGTCTTATTCCGCTTTGTGTACTGTCCAGGTGGGAGACCCTAATGCTTTCCTGCACTACTGGGTTCTGAGGGTGGCCTTCTCTGGGGCTACTGCCTGCGTGGCACACATTGATGGATCACACCTGTACGACATTGTCTCTCTGTGGCTGAGTAAAACATAAAACTGGACCTTCCTGAACATTATTATCGCACTTCACATAGGTCGTTGTTTAGTTTTCCATTATATATGAAATTAGTCTGAGGTCATGGCCCTTGGTGACCAATGTGTTTACATGGGACAAGAATAGAGCGTCTGTTTTCATCGGTTCCTCTGCTTGCTGTTCACAAGGTACATAGCCAATGCAGGTGATGGCCGGGCAGTGCTGGGGGTGCAGGAGGAAGATGGCTCCTTCACTGCTCACACACTCTCCAACGATCACAGCGCCCAGAACGAGGAGGAGGTGGCACGGATCCGGAGCGATCACCCGCCCTCAGAGAGGAAGACAGTCATACGACAGGTAGGGCGCCTACCAGTTTATATGCAGGCCAACCTGACAACAGAGCAAAACAATAGCCCAGTATTACAAGTATTGTGCATTCAGCTGTATTTATTGTGTACAGTTGTATATTGTGTTCGCGTGGTGCTTGTAGGCATACGGTCACATAAATGTGACTCTATTCTCCAAATTAACTCATTTTAAAAGCACTCCCTTCCCATCCTTCCTTTTCCCCGCCAGGACCGGTTGCTTGGGCTGCTCATGCCCTTCCGTGCGTTTGGAGATGTGAAGTTCAAGTGGAGCATTGAGCTGCAGAAGCGCGTGTTGGAGTCTGGACCCGACCAGCTTCACGAAAACGAGCACACCAAGTTTATCCCCCCAAACTACCTTACACCCCCTTACCTAACTGCTGAGCCTGAGATTACGTACCACAAACTACGGCCTCGAGATCGCTTCCTGGTGAGACACTATTCCTTTGACACTAAAAATAGTGACAAGAATAGGTAACCCAACCCTTTTATGACAAAAGCAAACTGATTACAAAACAGTTATTTAATGTGTGTCCTCATGGCTATAATCATTGTCTATATAGGTGATTGGTTCTGATGGTCTCTGGGAGACCCTCCACAGACAGGAAGTGGTTCGTATTGTTGGGGAGTATTTAACAGGCATGCACCAGCGCCAGCCCCTTACTGTCAGGGGCTACAGAGTCACCCTGGGACAGATGCAAGGTTTGCTGGAGGAGAGGAAGGCCCGCATGTCTTCGTCCTTCGAGGATCAGAACGCAGCCACCTATTTGGTTCGTCACGCTGTGGGGAACAATGAATTCGGCACCGTAGACCATGAGAGACTGTCCAAAATGCTGTCGCTACCTGAAGAGCTGGCTCGCATGTACCGCGATGACATCACTATCATCATAGCTCAGTTCAACCCTCACGTCATAGGAACGCAGAGGCAGAAGTAATGGTCCTGAGGCCAAACATGTGCCCCGGTAAGCCATTCATCGGTGTCATGCTCACAGATCAGTGGACACGTACATAAGCACACATTGTTTGGAGGGACAGGCTCTCTTGAGCAAGTCCGTCTGTTCAGCAAAATAATGACTCATTTTTAAAGACTCATAAAGAAGCTGTGCATGCTTTTATCCAGCCACAGTTTAAATTGAGTTTCTTTTTGTAAACGTATTACATTTCCCAGGAGGAGGCTTGGGATTGAAGTTTGTTGCTTATATCATGTATGACTGTTACTATCTCACCTGTGGTTTTTGTGCCAAACATTCAACTTCCTCTCACACAGTGTGCTGCTTTGGCCGACACCATTGTGGTGCATTCCACTGACAACTGAAGGATGCTTGAATCACTGTCATCATGAGGGTTGCACAGAACCCTGGAGTTTATTTATAGGCTTTCCAATAAACTCTTTCTCTCTTTTGTTCTCAGAGACAGTTATTTTGGGGATATATTATGAAGGGTGTTTGATTCATGTTGCAGCCAATGAGTGTGTAGATTAATAGTGACTTTTTATATAAGATGTATATATTTTGTGTCACTGTTAGTGTAGCAAGTAACATTTCAGTTGAAACACTATATACAGTATGGAACACTCCTAGCTACTCCTTGTATTCAATAATAAAGAGAATGTAAATCTAGTATGAGGCTGTATGAATACTTGAAGGTTATTTATTCTGCTTTAGCTATTATGTTACACATCCTTATCTACAGTGACATGATATATGTAACTTGTGTATGATCATTTGTATTTGGAATGTTTTAATAAAACACTGAGTACACAACACACTGTGTGTCCGTGTCTTGCGTGTGCAAAACAGAGGTAACTACTCCATTGCTCTGGGTGGAGTCACGTGTAGCGCTGCCACTCCTCTGGTATGCAGTTAAACCGTTCCAATAACCGGCAGGCATCAGTAAGGTCAGTGTGCTCTCAGGTTACGTTAAAGTTTGTCAAGGTCATTTGCATTCGAAGGCAGGTAAAGTTATGTACATGTATTTGTGCGACAATCAAATGAATTGACCCCGTCCTAGATCCCGTAGCATACTATAAATGAATGTTTCCAATGACGCAGAGCCAGTTTAACATACATTTCACCACCAGAGAGCGCGGCGATACAAGTAATAGCAGAACCTTTTTAATTTTTAGCGATTCCGATTGTAGCTCTGAACAGTCTTGTAGGCCTGCTACTATGCATGTAGTATGTACATGTTATGTACTAGTGCTTGTAGTACATAACATGTTTACTAAACATCTGTTAATGTGGCCTTTGTATCTGCTACAGTGAATACTTGTACTGTGTTTATTGTCATTATTTGAATCTATGTCTAACAACTTTGGGCCGTTATGTTTCATTTCCTGCTCTGGTGGAAGCTCTGTGTGTGTGATCTCACTATTTTCCCTTAACAGTACCTGCCTGTTTCCATTTGCAAGCAATCTATGTGTAGGCCTATGTTTGGACTGTTGCTTCAAACACAGTTAATCTGAGTTAATTTTACAAATGCACAACGCTTTTCTGTGATTCTATGGGACATGGCTTTATTAGACTTCTAATGTTTGCAGCTTTTTTTTATTAGATACTTTACACTATTGCTCTGAAATGATTTATTGAATTAATGTTAAATATATATTGATGAAATATAATTGTATCTATGTGTATGTATGTATGTGGCTTCATAGCATTATAGACAATATAACCTATTGCCTATATATAATCCTACATTATCCTTGCCGTGATCTGCATCCCATAATGCAGGGAGTAGTCTACATACCGTATTGTTCCTTTGTTTAATTTATTATAGTGTATTTGGTAGGTAGGCCTACATTGTTTGGTTAATATTTTGATAATGTGGTTTAGGAGCACGGCCCAACATTACACCTTTAGCATTACAACCGTCTGTCGCCGAACTATATCTTTCCCTCTATCTATCCCCTATTCATGTTTCTTTGTGTGTGTGTGTTATTTATATGATATTTGTTGTTGAATATTGAATGTGTTTGCGACTAACTCTCAGATGAGAAATGCCCTGTAAGTAGGCTACAGCAGTATACCATCAGCAGACAGGTCTGCCGTTCTTACTGGCCATTTGGCTGCAACATTGAAGCCTACACCGACGCTAAATCTGTTGTGTTTACTATCCAAAGATGTTCCGGCAATCCGTCATATAGTGACCTATCCCAGCATCACTTTGTGTGTGGTGTGTTGTGGAACATGTTGCCGGGATACAGGCGAGGACGGAGCACAGACATAAACATTGGTGAGGTTCCATCCCATGGTGAGTTTCGGTTTATGAGGTTGTAAGTCGTGCTCTCGGGCCTAATCTCATACATCTGACACCGCCCGCTTAGCTCCGGGAACTAGAACAGGCTGTAGAGAAGACTCATGACACACAGAGCCTGCAGATGTGGCACATGGACGACCGTGCGGACATGTCAGCGGTCGTGCGAATATTCGCCCCGCATCCACTGCACATGTAGCAAGCACGCTCCGCTCTCACATGGGTGTGTTTGCAAGCCGCCTTGCCGCGCAGACTGTTTTGTGCTGCACAAAAGCCTGCAATCTTGCCTTCCTTCTCGCAGCACTTAATAAAGCCTTTTCAGTCGGCCATCTCCCACTGAGGAGTGACTCAGAGCGTGCTCTCGACAGAGCCTGGCGCTGAAAAGGTGTGTGTGTGTGTGTGTGTGTGTGTGTGTGTGTGTGTGTGTATACATCGTAACTTCTGTCTCACTGTACGTGCCAATTAAGTTTTCCTCAGATATCAGATCAGGGGGGTAACTGAGGGTGACAAGCGGAAAAGCTGATGGTTGTCTAACACCGCTGTCATCCCCTGCAGCACCAGGTGTTTGCCCTGCAGAATCATCCATTAAAAGAACATTGTTGGTGTACACTCACATACAGATAATGGTCTGAAAACTGAGATTGTACCAGTTTCTTTATTTAGGAAATACCATTATGGCAGTTATTAAATCACCTGCTCATTATAACATTGACATGATTGTGAACCAGGGACATTCTGGGTGACGGACAATACAAATAAGAAACAATGAATTCAGTTATCTACAGATGATGATTCCTGCAACAGCAACAATGAATAAAATACAGTGATGTACAACAGCAAGCCTATCTATTACACCTGTTTACCATGCATTTCACTTTTGTTAACAAGTACTAAATTATGGACAAGAAAAAACTTAAGTACTAAATTGAGAATGTGAATGAAATAATTCAAATTAAAAAATAAAATAAAATGACCCATTAAGGTGGATAAATACATGATTGGAATGTCCCAACATAGGATAATAATATTCACGTGCAAATATAATAAAATCTAATATACTGTAAATGTCTGTGTGTGTTCAATACATCATAACTTCTGCTTCATCTCCACGCAAGGCTTTTTTCCGGTTGCTCTTGTTGATTTGATTGAGCGTTATGGCAAGCACAAGAACTGCAGGACAACAGAGACAACACAGAGGTTCATAAACTGAACACCAAATCTGCGTAAAGCTCAGAAGAACAATGAAAATTCAGAGCTACTGTGACGATAGGGACCGTAAACTAATGAAGAGTCCCAAGATACAGTCATTTATACACCATGTGTTTGAATGACGCGACTCACCACAAAACAAGATAGTGCCCGCCAAGATACCAATGGTGGCTCCCATTCCATACCTAGCTTGTGTACCAGGTTTGGTATAGCAGTACCCGAGCTCTGTGCAGTTACATACTCTCACTTAAACGAGAATAGACAGAAATAGACGTTAAACATTGAATAGACCCAGATTATATACACCGTGAAGCATTAGACCGAAAACTTTCATGTGTATCTTATCACTCACCCTCAAACTTGTGTGTAACACCCATGCCTGCATTGTCCTGGATGTTAATAGGGATCAGGAAGGTTTTGTCTTCGGTCGGTATTTTCTTCAGGACCAGTTTAGCTGAAGTATCTGCAGTGGGCGCACATTCAGAAAGCAGATAGGTATAACATTTCCACGCATTAAACTGCAACTGCAACTTTCTGTTTTCAGAAGAATTTTCATTTACTCTAGTTGCAGAAATTACTTGAGGAATAGCTTTGTCTATGATAGAGAGGCAGAAAGCAGCATCCGTAGTACTGTACTGTACTGTGTACAAGTTTACTGGCAGTACACCAGCAACACAACAACAATTGTAATGGCAGTCCAAAGGGGTCTCATCTAATGCTGTTGGTTTCACTGGTACTTAGTAAGACCAATTACAATACTAATAGCAATTCACTTAATCACATACCATCAACGGAATGCAGGTCCCAGTTTGGGGACTTCTTCACGTGGGCCAGGGCAAAGGTGAAGGGCTGGCTGAAGGGGGCGCTATCTGAGTCGTGGGCCTTAATGAAAACAGGTTCCAGGTTTTTCTTGACACAGATGAAGGCCTGGAATTCAGTCAGCTTGGGGACGTTGTCATTCACATCCAACAACCTCACAGAGACAACGCGCTCCGAAGACTTCTCAGGGTTGGCTACAGATGGAAATGAAAATAAAATAAAAAGCTTGTACACCTTCCACAAGACACATAATGATTGAACACACTGTAATTTCAGACCACATGCTAGTGCTTGGCAATCTATATTAGGTTAACAAATCCATAATTATCCATCCTTCCAAACAATATTTTTGGTAACTGGCAATGTTTCTATGTACTTTCTCACCCTTTTCAAAGGCAGTGATAGTGACATCGAAAGCTTCCAATTTCTCTCTGTCAAGCTCGGCTTTGGTCTTGATCTCTCCTGTGGCAGAATCAATCTCCAACCAGCCATTGGTGTCTCCCTCCATCTTGAAACTGTAGCACACATATTACTTACATATGAACATACACAAACAATAACTATCCAAATAGTAAAAGATGGTACTTGAGTGATAAATATGAGCTATATCTAAGTCCTTATAGACAAGTCTGGCCACTCGGCAGCCATCTTGGTAATGCCCACAGGCAGTTATTTAACAAGACCCTATCTAAATGAATAAAATATAAAAACAATAATATATAATAACATTAAAACTGAATGTATATAATCAACAGTCACATTTTTTTTTAAATGATTTTGCCCCAAAATTATGTTTAAAAAGCTTTTTGTCACACAGGTTATACTTCTACTACGCATGTGCAACCACACAATTGGCTTAATAGGTTTCCTGATCAGCTGTTAAAAATATGATGATTGGCTCTTTGGGGGGAGGGGCGGGATACACCGATCAGCCATAACATTATGACCACTGGCAGCTGAAGGCTAGACGACTGGGTCAGAGCATCTCCCAAACTGCAGCTCTTGTGGGGTGTTCCCGGTCTGCAGTGGTTACTATCAAACGTGGTCCAAGGAAGGAAAAGCGGTGAACTGGCGACAGGGCCATAGACGGCCAAGGCTCATTGATGCATGTGGGGAGTGAAGGCTGGCCCCTGTGGTCTGATCCAACAGACGAGCTACTGTAGCTCAAATTGCTGGAAAAGTCAATGCTGTTTCTGATATAAAGCTGTCAGTTGTTGCGTATGTGACTGCGTAGCCGCAGACCAGTCAGGGTGCCCATGGTGACACCTGTCCACTGCCGAAAGCAATGGGCACGTGAGCATCTGAACTGGACCACGGAGCAATGGAAGAAGGTGGCCTGGTCTGATGAATCACATTTTCTTTTACATCAAGTGGATGGCCGGGTGCGTCGCTTACCTGGGGAACACCAGGATGCATGGGAAGAAGGCAAGTTGGCGAAGGCAGTGTGATGCTTTGGGCAATGTTCTGCTGGGAAACCTTGGGTCCTGCTATTCATGTGGATGTTACTTTGACATTTCCTTTCATGGAAACGGTATTCCCTGATGGCATTGGCCTCGTTCAGCAGGATAATGCGCAAAAATGGTTCAGGAATGGTTTAAGGAACACAACGAGTTCAAGGTGTTGACTTGGCCTCCAAATTCCCCAGATCTCAATCCAATCAAGCATTTGTGGGATGTGCTGGACACACAAGTCCGATCAATGGAGGCCGCACCTCGCAACTTACAGGGCTTAAAAGATCTGCTGCTAACGTCTTGCTGCCAGATACCACAACACACCTTCTAGTGGAGTCCGTGCCTCGACGGGTCAGGGCTGTTTTGGCAACAAAAGGGGGACCTAGATAATATTAGACAGGTGGTCATAGTGTTATGGCTGATCGGTGTATGTGCATCCAATGCCATCTTGGCGTTACAGACTTCTTCCATAGAGTTCTATTCAGGATTTTTGAAGTGGTCTGTATCTTCTATATAATGTCTCTGGATATATTTAATTGTGATTAGGCACATTAGAAGTTGAAGTTTGAAGGCAAGTGGAGCTATGCTGTAAATTTTCAACGTCAACAAATTGCATATATATTATCCTACTCAAAAGAACCAATCATAATGAAGGTCCCAGCCTAAAATATGCAATACGGGTCAGATCCAGTTGGTGTAAAAAAAACAAAACACCAAAAAACACCTGGGCTTTGAGGTGTGTGTGTGTGTTAAAAAAACAGCTGGTGTGCACACTTTATTTCCTGTCCCTCTGGGTCTTTGGCCTCCACTGTGAGGAGCACTGTTCCTACGCTGGTGTTCTCCGGCGCGACCACAGCCAGAATGTGCAGGCTGAACTCTGGGACCTCGTCCACGTCAGTGACAGACACCGACACAACGGTTGAGGAGTTCTCGCCGTACTTCAGGCCTTTCATCAGGGGCTCTGGGTTGCGGGCATCAATTCGCAGCGTGTAGGAGGGGGCGGACTCAAAGTCCAGGGGCTGTTGGAAGAGACACAGGCTGGTTATTGTACATGGGGCCCTGGGGTAATAGGCTCAGAATTAAGTAGCTGGTCACGGCAAAGTGACTGAAAGGTCGTTGAAATTCTGTAAGCTGTGAGTTTTTATTTTTCACACATGAAGTTCATTGCCAAGCTACAGTAGCCAAAGCTTATTGGATAAATGTTTGTCTTCAGCATAACATAGGTTTGTCCAGGCATATCCTCAATAAAAACATTTTAGCAAGTGTGGGAACACTTGCTAAGCAGAGCGTGTCTTTTCTCTTTTTTGTCCATCACGGACAAATGAAGCCATTTTGCTTTTGTGTGCGCGTGTGTTTGTATGTGTATGCACGCACCTTGACAACAACCAGTCGGCCCTCGCCACTGCCGTCTGTTACCATGTCGAAGACGTCGTTGTCGTTGCCGGCGGCAATGTGAAACTCGATGCGAGAGCTGCCGCTGCCAGGCTCGTCGGCGTCTGCCGCCCTCACCGTCAACACAGTGTGTCCCAACTCCGTGTCCTCTGCCAGGGAGTGGCTCCCGTACTACCCACACACACAGGGGGAGGTAAGTCGGCCTCAGCCACACCGGTGTGCTTGTGTGTTGGGTGGATACTGGGTGTGGTCAGGGTACTCACGTCTGTCTTCTCAAACAAGGGCAGCTCATTGTTGACGTCAATCACCTTGATGAGGACCTTACACTGGGTGCTGTGCTCTGTGGGCGTCCAGAAGCACGTTAACGTGGAGTTGTATGTTAACAGAAGACCAGTGTGCGTGTGCGTGTGTGTGTGTGTTACCTGGGTCACTGACTTTGACCACGAGGCGATACTCGGTGGCGTCTACCCGGCGGAGGCTCTGTCTGGCCTGGATCTGACCCGTGACATCGTCTATGGAGAACGCGCCGGTGGACGGCTGTTGGGACACGACGGTGTACGAGAGCAGAGAGTTGACCGTACCAGGCTCATCCGCGTCATGGACCAACAGCTGTCCTACCAGGCTGCCTGAACACACAAGAGCCAAGCAGAGATTCACTGTGTGCCTTCGTTTCATTCTTCTGTTATAATAATTATATAATAACACCTTTAAAAACTGAGTTTACAAAGTGCTTTGACAGTCAAAACAAAGCAGAATACTACATCTATTAAAAGCAATAGAACAGTGGGTTAAGAATGAGGAGAAAGGATAAGCAAAAAGCAAAATTAATAGTAATAATAATAGTAATAAATAATAATAAATAATGATAAATAATAATAAATAATAATAGAAATTTTCAATTTGAACATATTAATAAAAATAAATAAGATTAAAGAACAGATAACAGATTAAAAAAAAGGAAACTGTTTAAGTAGTATAAAGGGATAAAAATAGATTGAGATGAACAAACTAAAAACTAAAGATGACATCACATAAAAGCAAGCCTATTCAAATGTGTTTTAAGAAGTGAGTTAAAAGATTCCACCGTTGGTTACCTGTTGTCTATTGACGCCTGGCCATCTAGGAGACAAATAACAAATACATCTACCCAGGTCCTGTATCAGTACATAGCTCACCTCTAGGCTCATCCTCCTGCACCTCAAACTCAGACTCCTTGTTTACACACTCTGGGGAGTTGTCATTAATATCCTCCACCACAACCTGAATCTCCAAGGGTGGATCCACCTCCATGCCATGGCCGTCCTCAGCAAACACCACCAGGATGTACTGAAAGAGACCAATGTACACACATATAGGTGTTTTAGTCAGGTCTGTCCATATCCGGGTTCAATCGCCTACCTGTAAACGCCCATACCGTCTCTTAAATACTGCAATGTAAGTGCTTTGGATGAAAGCATTTGCGATTGATTCTTAGTGTTATTTACCATGTCCTTCTCTTCTCTGTCCAGTTCTTCAGTCAGAAGGATTTCCCCCTTTTCTGTAATGCTGAAGGGGAACCTCAGTTGCCGCTCCTTCTGCGCCAACCTGTAGAAGGCATTGGGCTCGTTGGACCGGACCTGGGGGTAGAAGACAAAGCAGGCGATTACCAGAGAGTGATTCACGTTTTTGAGTATGTGCGACTTGTGCGACACCGCATGCGTCCCTCCTCACCGTGGTGATAACATAGGGGTAGCTGGCGGCATGGTGTTCTCTAACGGTGATTGGTCCGGGGCTGACCCACAGGTTCTGCTGCACCACAACGTTCACCTTGGTGTTGCCACTCAGCGCGTTCTCTGCCAATCCACCCAGGTCCCTGACACGCACGATGAGGGTGAAGTCTGGGTCGCCCAGAGGGTCCACATGCTGGCTCCTCAGCTCTGCCACCACAAAGGGAGACACGGGATTCACAGACCCAATGTGAGCCAGGCACATAGGTGAACTTCACACTAAATAGTTACAATTACAATGAGGTAATTTAGCAGACGCTTTTATCCAAAGCGACTTACAATTACATGCTGCTACTACGTGGAGCAGATGGGGGTTAGGCATCTTGCTCAAGGATGCTTACACTCTGGGGCTTGAACCCACGACCTTTCAGCTGGGAGTCAACACCTAGACCACTAGACTGTCCTGCCCAAATATTTGGAGCAAAATGTTTGTCTAAAACGTTTGTACAGCTGAATCTAGACCTCATGCAGACCTACAGTATTTGTCATTTGAGGCTGTAGAGAATCTTCTATTTGCTGTCAAACAAATATGCCATACGATATATCCACAAAATAAATACACTTAGACAATAATAATATTATTAAAAAATTCACTTGCTTACTTGTGTGATACATGTCCAACTGGCAGATAGACAGACACACACACACACACACACAGACACACACACACACACACACACACACACACACACACAACAAACAAACAAACATACACACGTGCGTACACACCTGCTC